>SSNP01000077.1:1336580-1364143 GCA_006937955.1 Pachypanchax playfairii | reverse complement strand
GCGACGGGGCTCGGACCCGTGCGCAACTCGGAGCAGGTCCGAGCAGCGGAGGACTGAAGAGCGGACAAGGCACCCGAGACACCGAGTGGGACGGTGGGTGCTGGGGAACTGGCAGCGGCGGATGAGGAGCAGGCATGAGCCTGAGACAGTCTGTAGATGGTGCAGCTTCCCCGGGCTATGGCCAGGTTATTGGAAAGTTCAGAGACCAGGGGAAGCTGCCCAAGCTGGGGGTGTTGAATAATAATGTCCTGTGCAATAGTCAGAGCAGAGTGGATGTAGTTTAAGTCAGTGGACTTGAGAGCCGCTGCCAGAACCCGGTTCAGTCGCTCCATGGGGAGCTGGATCTCCCTGACGAGATGGGGGGAGAACCTAAGATCCCCTGCCGGGTCTAGTGCCGTCTGGAGCTGGGTCTGGGGGTTCTGGTGGCCAGTTCGTCCTGTCATGGTTCCCACCAGGGGGTGTTCGTTCGAACCCCAAGAGCGACCCAACTCCATACAGACACGGGGAAACATAAATCAGGGGAAGTGAATTTATTATAAAAAGTGCACGAGACAACAGAACAAAACAGTGTAATGTGCTCGATGAAAAACAGGACTGGAACTGAGGCAGGGAAGAGACTCGATCCTGGGGGAAGAGACTCGTTATAAAACAAGCAACACAGCCCGCTGCAGTGCGCGGGAAAAGTGCAACTACACTTACTGTGAGGTGAGCTGTAGTTGCGGAAGGTGGGATCCGAAGACACTGCAGCGGGGGTGGAGCCCCAGGAGTCGAGGGAAAGCGAGGAAGCCCGGGACGTGGTGCTGTCTCCACAGATGAGACTGTGGCAGGGGTGACAGCCGCGTGCTGACCGGGGAGGTGTGGATCCGGAGGAGACCAGAGACAGACAGCGCACCGGGGAGAGAGAACGCCGCAAAGCGCGCGACGTTAGAAAGCCCCGGTGAGGAAGAGCCCTCTTTCCAGCGGGTGAACGACCACGCAGAGGTACTCAGAGCCTGGAGGAGAAGCTCCAGGACACGAAACTGAGAGGAAAGGGAGAGAAGGCTGGTTAGTAGTAACTAACATAAAAACTGTCATTCAAAATGTCTCTGGCCGATCTGTACCACAGGATGAGTGGAACGAACTGGCGTCTGTCTCTTCTTGCTCCTCTGCTTAAATACCCAGCTCTCCTGAGCTGGGTAATGATCCACACCTGCAGCCACTGATGAGAGCTGTCACACCCTGCAGAGATGATTAGTGGAGACAGCACACACCACACAGCAGCTGCAGCGATCCCACCAGTGAAACACTACAGAACAAACCCCACAGATCTGAAAGGAAAATCCAAGCCCCAGAACCGTGACAGTTACATCATCAAGACCGTAACAACAGGTGAAGATACACGACTCACAGAGTTCAGGATGTTCAGCTTTCAGGTGAAACTTCAGGATGAACCTCATATGCACAATAACCTGTCCATGTGACCTTCATGTGACCTTCTCTAAACCATTGAACACACCTGTCCAGCTGTTTAATGTTTCAGGACTTTTTATACAACTTGGTCTCTGACAAGGACCTTAATGATAAATTCACACCAGCTGTTTGATCCATGAACCAATCAGCCTCATCAGCTGTTCACATCATGTGACCAACCTAACAGCTGATCAACTCCTCGACATCAAGAGGCTTCAAACAGGAAGTTCTCAGATGGAAGAGACTACTGAGCTCAGAGTGTCATCAGCAGGTTCAACAGAGAGACACAGAAGTGGACATCCTTTGTCCACGTCCCACACTGATGATGCTTCATGGTGAATAGAGTCCTGTAGAACCAGATGATGAAGGTCCCTCAACTCCAGGAACATTTAAGGAGCTAAGAGGAACCAAGTGTCACGTCAGACCATTAGAACATGTTTATATCAGTGTGTTAGACCTGCAGGGTCCCTGAACACACCACCAGGTACAGGTGTCATCATGGTTCAGGGAACCTCTGGATGAGGGACCTGTGGACCTCAGTGATGTTAATGATGGAAGTAGATTCATGTTGAACAGAAACAATGGAGACCAATGATGTTGGAGACATGAAGGAGACACTGATGTCACCACACAGTGTGGACAGGTGTCATGGTGTGGACAGGTGTCACGGTGTGGACAGGTGTCACGGTGTGGACAGATGTTACATTGTGGACAGGTGTCGCAGTGTGGACACGTGTCACAGTGTGGACAGGTGCTACATTGTGGACAAGTGTTACAATGTGGACAGGTGTCATGGTCTAGACAGGTGTCGCAGTGTGGACAGCAGTGTGGACATGTGTCATGGTCTAGACAGGTGTCGCAGTGTGGACAGCAGTGTGGACATGTGTCAAAGTCTAGACAGGTGTTGTAGTGTGCACAAGCGTCACAGTGTGGACAGGTGTTGCAGTGAGGACAGGTGTCGCAGTCAGGACAGGTGTCGCGGTGAGGACAGGTGTTGCGGTGAGGACAGGTGTCGCAGTGAGGACAGGTGTCGCAGTGTGAACAGGTGTCGCAGTGTGGACAGGTGTCGCGGGGAGGACAGGTGTTGCGGTGAGGACAGGTGTCGCAGTAAGGACAGGTGTAACTGATGCTGAAGGTCACATGAGGGTCACATGACACGTTACTGAGACACTGACATGGGCCCAGTCCCAATACCCACACTGCACCCTATGGTCTTCCACATAGTGCACTTAGCAGAAGTGCACAAAAGGGTTCAAAGTGCGTAGTGAACAAGTGCACATACAGTGGGGCAAAAAAGTATTTAGTCAGCCACCAATTGTGTAAGTTCTCCCACTTAAAAAGATCAGAGAGGCCTGTAATTTTCATCATAGGTATACCTCAACTATGAGAGACAAAATGAGGAAAAAAAATCCAGAAAATCACATTGTCTGATTTTTAAAGAATTTATTTGCAAATTATGGTGGAAAATAAGTATTTGGTCAATAACAAAAGTTAATCTCAATACTTTGTTATATAGCCTTTGTTGGCAATGACAGAGGTCAAACGTTTTCTGTAAGTCTTCACAAGGTTTTCACACACTGTTGCTGGTATTTTGGCCCATTCCTCCATGCAGATCTCCTCTAGAGCAGTGATGTTTTGGGGCTGACGCTGGGCAACACGGACTTTCAACTCCCTCCAGAGATTTTCTATGGGGTTGAGATCTGGAGACTGGCTAGGCCACTCCAGGACCTTGAAATGCTTCTTACGAAGCCACTCCTTCGTTGCCCGGGCGGTGTGTTTGGGATCATTGTCATGCTGAAAGACCCAGCCACGTCTCATTTTCAATGCCCTTGCTGATGGAAGGAGGTTTTCACTCAAAATCTTACGATACATGGCCCCATTCATTCTTTCCTTTACACGGATCAGTCGTCCTGGTCCCCTTGCAGAAAAACAGCCCCAAAGCATGATGTTTCCACCCCCATGCTTTACAGTAGGTATGGTGTTCTTTGGATCCAACTCAGCATTCTTTCCCCTCCAAACACGACAAGTTGAGTTTCTACCAAAAAGTTCTATTTTGGTTTCATCTGACCATATGATGTTCTCCCAATCCTCTTCTGGATCATCCAAATGCTCTCTAGCAAACCGCAGACGGGCCTGGAGGTGTCCTGGCTTCAGCAGGGGGACACGTCTGGCACTGCAGGATTTGAGTCCCTGGCGGCGTAGTGTGTTACTGATGGTAGCCTTTGTTACTTTGGTCCCAGCTCTCTGCAGGTCATTCACTAGGTCCCTCCGTGTGGTTCTGGGATTTTTGCTCACCGTTCTTGTGATCATTTTGACCCCATGGTGTGAGATCTTGCGTGGAGCCCCAGATCGAGGGAGATTATCAGTGGTCTTGTATGTCTTCCATTTTCTAATAATTGCTCCCACAGTTGATTTCTTCACACCAAGCTGCTTACCTATTGCAGATTCAGTCTTCCCAGCCTGGTGAAGGTCTACAATTTTGTTTCTGGTGTCCTTTGACAGCTCTTTGGTCTTGGCCATAGTGGAGTTTGGAGCGTGACTGTTTGAGGTTGTGGACAGGTGTCTTTTATACTGATAACGAGTTCACACAGGTGCCATTAATACAGGTAACGAGTGGAGGACCGAGGAGCCTCTTAAAGAAGTTACAGGTCTGTGAAAGCCAGAAATCTTACTTGTTTGTAGGTGACCAAATACTTATTTTCCACCATAATTTGCAAATAAATTCTTTAAAAATCAGACAATGTGATTTTCTGGATTTTCTTTCCTCATTTTGTCTCTCATAGTTGAGGTATACCTATGATGAAAATTACAGGCCTCTCTGATCTTTTTAAGTGGGAGAACTTACACAATTGGTGGCTGACTAAATACTTTTTTGCCCCACTGTATTTGCAGTATTGGAACAGCGAGCACTATCAGATATGTGACACATCTATCCAACAGAGAATCAATCGATTGTAATTACACATCTAGATAATAAAATAAATTATTGATTATTTGGATTCTACACGTATGGTTCAGCCATTTCTCCACCTTCTTCTTCTTCCGTCAAAATTCACACACAGCGATGCATTGTGGGAAATACCCTTTGCTGAAGTCTGCACTGATGCAGGGACACCCTACGCAGTCGTGCCCTTCATCGGGAACGAGCATTTGAAGTGCGCAAGGATGCAAGTGCGGGTACTGGGACAAGGCCATGTTTTATTGTTGTTTACTCTCCAGCTGTTGTTGGATTTAGTTTCCTGTTTGAGATGATGACATCATCATCACATGTTTCTACTGTCATGATGTAACATCACTGTAGTGAGAACTTTGTATATTCGACATAGATTCACCTGAAAGAGAAACATCCTGAACTTGTTATGAGTCGTGGATGTTCTGCAGTAGGTTCTTTTGGTCTTGAGTAGTTGTTGGGCGGAGCTTCACATTGACAGGTAGGAACATTTTACCAGAAACAGAAAGAAACAGTCCCATCAAAGACAGCTACATAAAATGTGTTTGTCAGGTTGTGGGTGTTTGTTTTTCAGGTTGTGTGTTATTGTCAGGTTGTGTGTGATTGTCAGGTTGTGCGTGATTGTCAGGTTGCGCGTGGTTGTCAGGTTGTGTGTGATTGTCAGGTTGTGTGTGTGTTTGTCAGGTTGCGCGTGATTGTCAGGTATGTGTGATTGTCAGGTTGTGTGTGTGTTTGTCAGGTTGCGCGTGGTTGTCAGGTTGTGTGTGTGTTTGTCAGGTTGCGCGTGGTTGTCAGGTTGCGCGTGGTTGTCAGGTTGCGCGTGGTTGTCTGGTTGTGTGTGTGTTTTTCAGGTTGCGCGTGGTTGTCTGGTTGTGTGTGTGTTTTTCAGGTTGCGCGTGGTTGTCAGGTTGCGCGTGGTTGTCAGGTTGTGTCTGTTTGACATGTGTGTGTGTGATTGTGGTCATTGTGTGTTTATTGCTGTTATTTTTTTCTAATCTTCTGTCTCATCCTGCAGCATCCTGTAACCTGGCAACCATCCAAAGAGGGCGACCATCTGATTGGACGAATCACCCTCAGTAAGAGAAGTGCCACCATGCCTAAGGAGGCTGGAGCGTTGCTGGGGTTAAAGGTCAGAGGTCACATGAGATGTAAGATATGATCATTGCGTGACTGTTGTTGGATTCAAACCTTTTGTCTTGTTTCTCTTCAGGTGGTGGGAGGCAGAGTTACAGAGTCGGGGAGGTTAGGTGCTTTCATCACCAAGGTGAAGAAGGGAAGTCTGGCTGATGTGGTGGGACATCTGAGGGCAGGTACCGACCACCACAGCTGGATAAACAACACTGTTACAAACATTAGTCTGATTGGGTGGTGAATGTTCAGAGTTAGAATCGGGTTGGTTTTATGTTTTCACACTCTGGTAACTGTTATACACTATAAAGAGATGATGATATCATGTAAATGAAGCTGCTACTCGTTTAGACTTTTGGGTTCTTTTTGTAGAGAAAACGAGTCCTGGACTCACATCAGCTCAGCTGTTGACTGAATGTAGACCGTGGATGTTCTGTAAGAAGATGTCTGATTACAGGGGATGAAGTTTTGCAGTGGAATGGGAAGCTGTTACCGGGGGCGACCATGAAGGAGGTTTATAACATCATCCTGGAGTCTCAGTCTGAACCTCAGGTGGAGCTGGTGGTGTCCAGGCCGATTGGGTGAGTCAGGACGGAAACACAGCTGCTACACCGTCAGGTTACAGGTGTTATCAGAGGGAAATGACACGACATCCGTAAAGTCTTTATGTGTTTGATAAAATATCATTTGGTCATAAAACTTTATGGGAGCAACACAGCTGATGATCAGCTGTTTCTAATGAACTTGTCTGTGTATTATTCTAACAGGAAGTGTTTTACCACCACGGTTACATCCTGTATTAAATACTGTAAATAATTCTTAGTTTTACGTGTTCGTCTGTGGAAGATTTTGTTTTGGAGATTTACTGATAGCAAAAGGTTTTTGTTGGTATTTATTTGCTTTCTACCTGTTTTTACCTGCTTCAACAAACAGCTTATAATTAATACACAGTCTTTAATTAACATTTGAATAAAATACCTGCATCTGTTATGACTGAATACTTTGATATAGTTTGTTTTTGGTGGTATAACAAGCAGAATACAGGAAATATGATCTGATGTGAGAATCTGGCCTTTTTATCATCAGATGTTTTGATTGATCTAAAACATTTTAAATCTAAGTTTGAATGATTCTGTTTGTTTTGTATTAAAAGGAAAATAAAGAGTGAAAGTCCCAGTGTTACTGAACTGGAAGCTCCGCCCAGGTGAAGCCATCAGATCTGTTGTTATACTGAGTCATGTGACATAAACACTGATAAACTCTAGAAGTTAAATCAGCTGGTGGTTTAACAGGTTTATTTAGACACGTCTCTGTTGAAGCTGTCAGATTTCACCTGATTGCTGGAAAAAACTTTGAATGTGATAATTTCTCTCCAAACACTAACGAAGGGTGTATAGAAAATATCAGTAAGTAATCTGTTTTAAATCTTTGTATTATTTTTAGAGCCTTTGATCTTCTCACTTCTGGAACCAGTTTTTTTTTAGCCATTCTGGATCCCTGAATGAGCTGCTGTAAACTCAACCCAGCTGATGAAAACACACCTGGTTGTTTTATGAACTCCAGAGTTCATTTGATGAGATCCAAAATGGCGCCTCCATCATGCTTTGCAAGCTTTGAAGCTGCCTGCAGTCGACTGGATCTCTACTGTCTGATTGGATTCATGGTTTAAATTTGGAGTGAGGTCAGAGACAAGCGACGGTCTGTGAAACACTTATCAGTTTGACACGGAGTTTAAATTTAAGGAATTAACGCTGGAAATAAAAACACAGTGAGTCAGATCAGGTACTTTCTGAGTCTGGTCTCGGTTCTGGTCTCAGGCCTGAGTTCTAAACTACAGTAGAAAGCTGGAGCTGGTCTTCAGATTAAACACTGACTGGGCTGAAAGAGTCCAAACGAGGCATCAAGGTTGGTAGTTAGAGTCCCAAACAGGACTCATGAGGATCCTTGTGGAGTTTCTACAGTAACAAAGTCCAGTTCTTAACGAGCTGAGATCAAATCTGGACTGATAGGTTCTTCACAGATGTGTCTGCTTCTCTCCGGAGCAGCTTCAGACGTCTCCTTCAGCTGGTGGAGGACGAGGAACGCTGGTGCTGCTGGTTTTCATCACATCTTTATGATTTCAGCTCATGACTCTGGAGTTTCTGAAACGTGGTCATGAGAGGAGCATGCGTCCCACCTTCCCTTCACCTCTTCATGTTGTTTAACCACATCTGAAGAACTTTGGTGCTCTGCTGCTTTATTTCAGTCAGAAAGCTGCTGCATGCTTTACTCAGCTTCATCTCTAATGTTCACGCCACGCTGATGCCAACGTGACGGAGACTGACGGCGTGCTGCTCTCTGTGTTTCAGTGATATCCCAAGAATCCCCGATACGTCCCACCCTCCATTAGAATCTAGTAGGTAACATGTTTGTCTCACTGAATGTTTCCTTTGATCTGATCAACCATCAGCTGTATTTCTGTTTCATGTGACTCGACTGGCTTTAGGAAGTCTGACTCCTTTTGATTTAAGGGTTTCTATTGATTATAGATTTGAATCTTTTCTTAAATAAAGGAGTCTTGTGATTGTTACCTGGTTAGACTCATTCTGAAGGTGTTTATACTTTCTGTATATTTGATCAGACCACAGATAAAATCCTCTTCAGAAACCTGCTGGACTCAAACTAGGACATGTTGTGTCTCATTATTCATCCTGACAGTGTAGCCAATGATCACAGTTCTTATTATTATTAAAAGTTACCAGGTGTAAAACTTGTTTGGAGTTTGAGGACTTCATTAGGTTTCATGAGACAGTTTTTGTCCTGTAGTCTCTCGTCTCGTCTCAGACCTGGTTCTTTCTCATAGCAGGTTCCAGTTCTTTTGAGTCCCAGAAGATGGAGCGACCGTCCTTAAATGTCCTGTCTCCCTCCAGTCCTGGGATGCTCCGAGATGCTCCACAGCTGATGCCGGGTCGTCTTATGGTGAGTTTGTCCCCTCTGATTGTCTCTCAGTGTGAACGTGGAACATCAGATGTGTGTGTGCTTCTCATCCAGGTGAAGCTGTGGTACGACAAAGTGGGTCATCAGTTAATAGTCAACGTGCTGCAAGCTGCAGAACTTCCTCTTCGGCCTGACGGGCGTCCCAGGAGTCCCTACGTCAAGATGTACTTCCTCCCAGACCGCAGGTAGACCCCCCCCCCCCCACTGACCTCACACCTTTCTGAAATCAGCCGGATTCTGATGGATCACGTCCACTCGTTCATTAAATGACTGTGAATCTGTTTATCACAGTGACAAAAGCAAACGAAGGACAAAAACAGCAAAGAAGACCTGCGAACCCAAATGGAACCAGACGTTCGTCTACACTCACGTACACAGAAAGGACTTCCGGAACCACATGCTGGAGCTGACGGTGTGGGACCAGCCCAGGTCCCCGGAGGAGGACAGCATCTTCATGGGAGAGGTAGCAGCTTGTAGAAATATGAGTTGTATCAACAGTTATTTAACACCCACTTGTTCAGGGCTGCAGTGAGTCTCTGGGTCATTACATGAGAGGCGGGGTTACACCTGGTCACCTGTCTATCACACACACACACCTGAGGCCAACTACAGTCACCAGGTAACATCACATGCATGTTTTTAGTGTGTTGGAGAAAACCCACAGAAAGCCTCAGCTGGGAGTCGAACCCAGAACGTTGTTACTGCACCACCGTAAAGAGTCATGGTGCTGCAAGTGGTCCAGTCAGTCCAGACCTGAACCTGACTGAGATGCTGGTGGACCTTCAGAGACCTGAACCTGACTGAGATGCTTGTGGACCTTCAGAGACCTGAACCTGACTGAGATGCTGGTGGACCTTCAGAGACCTGAACCTGACTGAGATGCTGGTGGACCTTCAGAGACCTGAACCTGACTGAGATGCTGGTGGACCTTCAGAGACCTGAACAGGAACTGATGTGTGACAACCTTTAGGGACTGGATCAATGTTGTTAGAGTGGACCAGCATTCCTTCAGAACCATTAAAGGGACTGATCAGGTCCAACAGAACTGCTGAGAGTTTCTGCTGCTGATTATGTTTTTTATTGTTTTAATAAGTAACAACATGAATCTGTAAATTATTTATTGACTCTTCAGGTCAGATGAGAACAGTTTTAGAACCTGATGAAGAGCAGATCATGTTATTGTGTCTGTTGCTGCGTCTCAGAAACTGTTCTGATTCTGGTTTAAACAGATCCTGATCGAGCTGGAGACGGCGTTACTCGACGACAAGCCTCATTGGTATCCACTACAGACGCATGATGTCTCATCCATCCCACTGCCCCGCCCCTCCCCCTACCTGCCCCGACGTAACACAGACACACCTGGCAAGAAGCTGCAACGTAAGTCTGAGCCACCTTGTGTGTGTGTGTGTGCACGTGTGTGTGTGTGTGTGTGTGTGTGTGTGTGTGTGTGTGTGTATTTTAACACTGTCAGAGACACAAGATGTTGTGAATGTTTTACTTCCATCAAGTAAACTGTCTGTCGGTGTATATGTCTGTTTTCAACAATGTTTCCCTTGTGTGTGTGTGTGTGTGTGTGTGTGTGTGTGTGTGTTGTATATGCATTTATATATATGTGTGTGTGTTTGTGACTGTTTAGGTTCTCAGCGTGTTACAGAGCCTGAGTTTGATGAGGGTTCAGCTGTAGTATCTAAAGGTGGGTGGGGTCTGTTTCTCAGAGTTTCTCCTTTTCTTTCTGCTGAGGTTGTTGATCTGCTCTGATCAGCTGTGTGGAACGTTCTAGATTCATGTGTTGTAACAAAGCATCTATAAATAACAGTCACCTTAATGGATGAGTAAAGGTTTAACCAGAAGATGGAAACAAGACCAGAACATGCATGAAGATGAATTTCACTGTATCAGAAACTCTGATGTCACAGAACATCATGACATCAGAACATGATGTCAGCAGAAATAATTTAAATGGTTTTCAAATCAAACCATTTGAAATAATAAAGATTCCAGTAATTATCCTGGATCCTCTAACACACACTGATGGTACAGTATAAACTCTGTCAGTTTACAAACAACTATAAAATACATTTGATTTAATTCAATTCGTTAAATTAAATGAACAGAGAGAATTAATATGCTGCACATTTAGTTGAACAACTGGCTGGTAGTCCAATAATAAACTATACAAATAAAATAAATAACTAATTTATTTTTAACTAATATTAGTATATTTCATTTGGTTTTTAGGTGCCTTTCAAAAATCTCAGTTATCTTTCACAAAGAATCTTAATTAAAACATTATTGATAAAATGTAATTAAAACAATAACTTACAAAATCACGATAAATGACCATAAAACTCCTTAGAACACACACAGAATGGGAGGAGTGTTCCGTAGTGTAGGACCAGAGGTCATGTGACCAGACCAGACAAGTCCTCAATGAAGTCCAAGATAATGTTAAATGAAGGTCAAGAAGAAGAACCTTCCAGAGGGTCAGAAAGATCTGAGCTCCACGGTGGTGAGGAGTGGGTATGAAGTTGACCTTAACCTGCAGGAAGGTGTAAAGATTTCAGAGAGTTTAAGGAGATATGAACTATAAGCAAATGGATATTTTTAAGAATGAGGTGGTATGTTGTGAAGTTGGGGTTATGGAGAACATGTGGGCAGCAGAATTCTGGACCACTCAAAGTTTCTGGAGGAGTTTATTGGGCAAATGTCAGACTTTAAAAAAGCATTAGATCTCAGTAAAACAACCGTCAGACCAAACAGACTCGAACCAAACGACATAAAGTCTGATTTCTGAGGCTGTTTCACCTGAAGATGAAGTTGTTTTGCTTTGGTCTGAGAATGTCCTAAAATAGACACCATACATTAACCAGGAGAGCAGTACTGATGAGGTGAGTGATGTTACAGAGGTGGAAGTAAGATGTTGTAGAGTGTAATAAAGACTGACTCCTAACCTGGAGGAAAGATCAACAAACAAGTTACTGATGGGTAAAAAACTACCAGATGTTGATAGTGTAGATTTTAAATCTACAAAAGAAAATCCTGCTAGTCATGCAAACACCTGATTACACCTGAGTGAGGTATGCAGTTAGACTCCACCCATCTGCCACCCAGTCAGTTACATTTAAGGAGACCCTTCCATTAAAAACAGTGTTTCTGAGGTTTCTGTTGAATATTTTAGCTCCACAGCTGTTCTTACCTTCATAGTGGGTGAAAACAGGTCAACAACTTCTCTTTCAGTTTTAATCTCTCAAACTACGCAGGTGGTGATAAAACCCGAGTTCTCCCGAGTTCTAACGGCCTGTATCTGTTTCATCACAACTCCTTTGTTCGTTAGTATTCATCAGCTCCTGCAGTTGAAACCACGCCTAGCATGCTGCTGGCTAAAAGCTGTTAGCATAAGACGTAGCAAACAGAAAGAGAGAACGTCTGATGTTACCATGTGCAGCGGGGCAGGAAACAGTATACCTTGTTCTCATAGGCTAGTTTGTTAACCAATTAGAGTCCAGCAAATTAGTATAATGAATATAAACGAGCTGCTGCCAAAGCGTGACGGACGGAGCCGGAATCACCCGAATTTGAATGCAGACAGATTGAAAGGTCTGTTAATCAGTGTTTCCTGACGTTTTTTAGATATAAAATGTTTCATATTACTGGTTAATACTTAAGAAATAACCACAAAGTCCTGAAATTTGTATGAAATTGACTCTTTAAGACTTCAGGGTCACACTCAGTGTAGAAATTTAAATAAAAGTTGGCACGTTCATATTCTTCCTAGATTTGTCTGCTTTAATTTATTTTGTTTATCACAAATACAAATGTTTTTTCTGTTCATGTCCAAACTAGAGTTTAGCCTTCCCTGATGGATTTTGTTGCATTTCCAGTTTTAGATCTACTGTAACTAAATAAAGATGAGGATTTTGGAGAGGAGACCTTCTAACTGTACTGCATAAAGTACAATACTGTGTTCTCCAGTAACCATAAACCCATAAATCACAGAGCGTCAGCAGCTCTGCAGGTATGAGATGGTAAACGATGAGTGTTAGCTCGTGTGTAGACTCAGTTATTATCTGAACATACTCATTTTAAAGTCAGGTCATGTTTGTAAAAATAAACTGACAACAATCTCATGTTTGATTTAACGTGTGCATCCAACCAGACCTCTGATCCACCCACACATACGTGTTATCATGTTGTGTCCTGCAGCAGACAGCCGTGGCAGGGAGCGGCAACGGGAGCCCACATCAACCCTGGAGGTGCCCGAACAGCAGAGGACACCTTCCCATCAAATACGTTCCCGCTCGGTGTCCCCACACCGCGAAGAGCAAGGACGCATCCGATCCCGAGCTCCCAATGTTCCCACCCAGAGGTCAGAACCAAACAGAGAACCAAACACAGAACCAAACACAGAACCAAACACAGAACCAAACAAAGAGCCAAACACAGAACCAGACACAGAACCAAACACAGAACCAAACACACAACCAAACAAAGAGCCAAACACAGAACCAAACACAGAACCAAACACAGAACCAAACACAGAACCAAACACACAACCAGACAAAGAGCCAAACACAGAACCAAACACAGAACCAAACACAGAGCTAAACACAGAACCAAACACAGAACCAAACACAGAACCAAACACAGAGCCAAACACAGAATCAACCACAGAACAAAACACAGAACCACACACAGAACCAAACAGAGAACCAAACACAGAGCTAAACACAGAACCAAACACAGAACCAACCACAGAACCAAACACAGAACCAAACACAGAACCAAACACAGAACCAAACACAGAACCAAACACAGAACCAAACACAGAACCAAACACAGAACCAAACACAGAACCAAACACAAAACCAAACACAGAACCAAACACAGAACCAAACACAGAACCAAACACAGAACCAAACACAGAACCAACACAGAGCTAAACACAGAACCAAACACAGAACCAACCACAGAACCGAACACAGAACCAAACACAAAACCAAACACAGAACCAACCACAGAACCAAACACAGAACCAAACAGAGAACCAAACACAGAACCAGACACAGAACCAAACACAGAACCAGACACAGAACCAAACACAGAACCAGACACAGAACCAAACACAGAACCAAACACAGAACCAAACACAGAACCAAACACAGAACCAAACACAGAACCAAACACAGAACCAAACACAGAACCAGACACAGAACCAAACACAAAACCAAACACAGAACCAAACACAGAGCCAAACACAGAACCAAACGCAGAACCAAACGCTGAACCAAACACAGAATCACAAACAGAACCAAACACAGAACCAGACACAGAACCAAACACAGAGCTAAACACAGAACCAAACACAGAACCAAACACAGAACCAGACACAGAACCAAACACAGAACCAGACACAGAACCAAACACAGAACCAGACACAGAACCAAACACANTTTCTGAGGTTTCTGTTGAATATTTTAGCTCCACAGGTGTTCTTACCTTCATAGTGGGTGAAAACAGGTCAACAACTTCTCTTTCAGTTTTAATCTCTCAAACTACGCAGGTGGTGATAAAACCCGAGTTCTCCCGAGTTCTAACGGCCTGTATCTGTTTCATCACAACTCCTTTGTTCGTTAGTATTCATCAGCTCCTGCAGTTGAAACCACGCCTAGCATGCTGCTGGCTAAAAGCTGTTAGCATAAGACGTAGCAAACAGAAAGAGAGAACGTCTGATGTTACCATGTGCAGCGGGGCAGGAAACAGTATACCTTGTTCTCATAGGCTAGTTTGTTAACCAATTAGAGTCCAGCAAATTAGTATAATGAATATAAACGAGCTGCTGCCAAAGCGTGACGGACGGAGCCGGAATCACCCGAATTTGAATGCAGACAGATTGAAAGGTCTGTTAATCAGTGTTTCCTGACGTTTTTTAGATATAAAATGTTTCATATTACTGGTTAATACTTAAGAAATAACCACAAAGTCCTGAAATTTGTATGAAATTGACTCTTTAAGACTTCAGGGTCACACTCAGTGTAGAAATTTAAATAAAAGTTGGCACGTTCATATTCTTCCTAGATTTGTCTGCTTTAATTTATTTTGTTTATCACAAATACAAATGTTTTTTCTGTTCATGTCCAAACTAGAGTTTAGCCTTCCCTGATGGATTTTGTTGCATTTCCAGTTTTAGATCTACTGTAACTAAATAAAGATGAGGATTTTGGAGAGGAGACCTTCTAACTGTACTGCATAAAGTACAATACTGTGTTCTCCAGTAACCATAAACCCATAAATCACAGAGCGTCAGCAGCTCTGCAGGTATGAGATGGTAAACGATGAGTGTTAGCTCGTGTGTAGACTCAGTTATTATCTGAACATACTCATTTTAAAGTCAGGTCATGTTTGTAAAAATAAACTGACAACAATCTCATGTTTGATTTAACGTGTGCATCCAACCAGACCTCTGATCCACCCACACATACGTGTTATCATGTTGTGTCCTGCAGCAGACAGCCGTGGCAGGGAGCGGCAACGGGAGCCCACATCAACCCTGGAGGTGCCCGAACAGCAGAGGACACCTTCCCATCAAATACGTTCCCGCTCGGTGTCCCCACACCGCGAAGAGCAAGGACGCATCCGATCCCGAGCTCCCAATGTTCCCACCCAGAGGTCAGAACCAAACAGAGAACCAAACACAGAACCAAACACAGAACCAAACACAGAACCAAACAAAGAACCAAACAAAGAACCAAACACAGAACCAGACACAGAACCAAACACAGAACCAAACACACAACCAAACACAAAACCAAACACAGAACCAAACACAGAACCAAACACAGAACCAGACACAGAACCAAACACAAAACCAAACACAGAACCAAACACAGAACCAACCACAGAACCAAACACAGAACCAAACACAGAACCAAACACAGAGCCGAACACAGAACCAAACACAGAGCCGAACACAGAACCAAACACAGAACCAGACACAGAACCAAACACAGAACCAGACACAGAACCAAACACAAAACCAAACACAGAACCAAACACAGAACCAAACACAGAACCAAACACAGAACCAAACACAGAACCAAACACAGAACCAACACAGAACCAAACACAGAACCAGACACAGAACCGAACACAGAACCGAACACAGAGCCGAACACAGAACCGAACACAGAGCCGAACACAGAACCAAACACAGAACCAGACACAGAACCAAACACAAAACCAAACACAGAACCAACCACAGAACCAAACACAGAACCAAACAGAGAACCAAACACAGAGCTAAACACAGAGCTAAACACAGAACCAAACACAGAACCAACCACAGAACCACACACAGAACCAAACACAGAACCATACACAGAACCAACCACAGAACCAACCACAGAGGCAAACACAGAACCAACCAAACACAGAACCAACCAAACACAGAACAAAACGCAGAACCAAACACAGAATCAAACACAGAGCCAAACACAGAACCAAACACAGAACCAGACACAGAACCGAACACAGAACCGAACACAGAGCCGAACACAGAACCGAACACAGAACCGAACACAGAACCGAACACAGAACCGAACACAGAGCCGAACACACAGAACCGAACACAGAGCCGAACACAGAACCGAACACAGAACTGAACACAGAGCCGAACACAGAGCCGAACACAGAGCCGAACACAGAACCAAACACAGAACCAAACACAGAACCAAACACAGAACCAAACACAGAACCGAACACAGAGCCAAACACAGAGCCAAACACAGAACCAAACACAGAGCCAAACACAGAACCAAACGCAGAACCAAACGCTGAACCAAACACAGAATCACAAACAGAACCAAACACAGAACCAGACACAGAACCAAACACAGAGCTAAACACAGAACCAAACACAGAACCAAACACAGAACCAGACACAGAACCAAACACAGAACCAGACACAGAACCAAACACAGAACCAGACACAGAACCAAACACAGAACCAAACACAGAACCAAACACAAAACCAAACACAGAACCAAACACAGAACCGAACACAGAACCAAACACAGAGCCGAACACAGAACCAGACACAGAACCAAACACAGAACCGAACACAGAACCAAACACAGAGCCAAACACAGAACCAACCACAGAACCAAACACAGAGGCAAACACAGAACCACACACACAGCCAAACACAGAGCTAAACACAGAACCAAACACAGAACCAAACACAGAACCAAACACAGAACCAAACACAAAACCAAACACAGAACCAAACACAGAACCAAACACAGAACCAAACACAGAGCCAAACACAGAACCAAACACAGAACCAGACACAGAACCAAACACAGAACCAGACACAGAACCGAACACAGAACCGAACACAGAGCCGAACACAGAACCGAACACAGAACCGAACACAGAGCCGAACACAGAACCGAACACAGAGCCGAACACAGAACCGAACACAGAACCAAACACAGAACCAAACACAGAACCAAACACAGAACCAAACACAGAACCAAACACAGAGCCATACACAGAACCAACCACAGAACAAAACACAGAACCACACACACAGCCAAACACAGAACCAAACACAGAACCAAGCACAGAGCCAAACACAGAACCAAACGCAGAACCAAACACAGAACCAAACAGAGAACCAAACACAGAACCAAACACAGAGCTAAACACAGAACCAAACACAGAACCAGACACAGAACCAAACACAAAACCAAACACAGAACCAAACACAGAACCGAACACAGAGCCGAACACAGAACCGAACACAGAACCGAACACAGAGCCGAACACAGAACCGAACACAGAGCCGAACACAGAACCGAACACAGAACCAAACACAGAACCAAACACAGAACCAAACACAGAACCAAACACAGAGCCAAACACAGAACCAAACACAGAACCAAACGCTGAACCAAACACAGAATCACAAACAGAACCAAACACAGAACCAGACACAGAACCAAACACAGAACCAGACACAGAACCAAACACAAAACCAAACACAGAACCAACCACAGAACCAAACACAGAACCAAACAGAGAACCAAACACAGAACCAGACACAGAGCTAAACACAGAACCAAACGCAGAACCAAACAGAGAACCAAACACAGAACCAAACACAGAGCTAAACACAGAACCAACCACAGAACCAACCACAGAACCAAACGCAGAACCAAACAGAGAACCAAACACAGAACCAAACACAGAGCTAAACACAGAACCAAACACAGAACCAACCACAGAACCAAACGCAGAACCAAACGCTGAACCAAACACAGAATCACAAACAGAACCAAACACAGAACCAGACACAGAACCAAACACAGAACCAAACACAGAACCAGACACAGAACCAAACACAGAACCAGACACAGAACCAAACACAGAACCAGACACAGAACCAAACACAAAACCAAACACAGAACCAAACACAGAACCGAACACAGAACCAGACACAGAACCAAACACAAAACCGAACACAGAACCAAACACAGAACCGAACACAGAACCAAACACAGAGCCGAACACAGAACCAGACACAGAGCCGAACACAGAACCAAACACAGAACCGAACACAGAACCAAACACAGAACCAGACACAGAACCAAACACAGAACCAAACACAGAACCAAACACAGAACCAAACACAGAACCGAACACAGAACCGAACACAGAGCCGAACACAGAACCGAACACAGAACCGAACACAGAGCCAGACACAGAACCAAACACAGAACCAAACACAGAACCAAACACAGAGCCAAACACAGAACCAAACGCAGAACCAAACGCTGAACCAAACACAGAATCACAAACAGAACCAAACACAGAACCAGACACAGAACCAAACACAGAGCTAAACACAGAACCAAACACAGAACCAACCACAGAACCGAACACAGAACCAAACACAGAGCCGAACACAGAACCGAACACAGAACCACACACAGAACCGAACACAGAGCCGAACACACAGAACCGAACACAGAGCCGAACACAGAACCGAACACAGAACCGAACACAGAGCCGAACACAGAGCCGAACACAGAACCGGACACAGAACCGAACACAGAACCGAACACAGAGCCGAACACAGAGCCGAACACAGAACCGAACACAGAACCAAACACAGAACCAAACACAGAACCAGACACAGAACCAAACACAGAACCAGACACAGAACCAAACACAGAACCAGACACAGAACCAAACACAGAACCAAACACAGAACCGAGCACAGAACCAAACACAGAACCAAACAGAGAACCAAACACAGAACCAAACACAGAACCAGACACAGAACCGAACACAGAACCGAACACAGAGCCGAACACAGAACCGAACACAGAACCGAACACAGAACCAAACACAGAACCAAACACAGAACCAAACACAGAACCAAACACAGAACCGAACACAGAGCCAAACACAGAGCCAAACACAGAACCAAACACAGAGCCAAACACAGAACCAAACGCAGAACCAAACGCTGAACCAAACACAGAATCACAAACAGAACCAAACACAGAACCAGACACAGAACCAAACACAGAACCAGACACAGAACCAAACACAAAACCAAACACAGAACCAACCACAGAACCAAACACAGAACCAAACAGAGAACCAAACACAGAGCTAAACACAGAACCAAACACAGAACCAAACACAGAAACAAACACAGAACCAAACACAGAGCCAAACACAGAACCAAACACAGAGCCAAACACAGAACCAAACGCAGAACCAAACGCTGAACCAAACACAGAATCACAAACAGAACCAAACACAGAACCAGACACAGAACCAAACACAGAGCTAAACACAGAACCAAACACAGAACCAAACAGAGAACCAAACACAGAACCAAACACAGAGCTAAACACAGAACCAAACAAAGAACCAAACACAGAACCAGACACAGAACCAAACACAGAACCAATCACAGAACCAAACACAGAACCACACACAGAGCTAAACACAGAACCAAACACAGAACCAAGCACAGAACCAAACACAGAACCAAACACAGAACCAAACACAGAACCAAACACAGAACCAGACACAGAACCGAACACAGAACCGAACACAGAGCCGAACACAGAACCGAACACAGAGCCGAACACAGAACCAAACACAGAACCAAACACAGAACCAAACACAGAACCAAACACAGAACCAGACACAGAACCAAACACAAAACCAAACACAGAACCAACCACAGAACCAAACACAGAACCAAACAGAGAACCAAACACAGAACCAAACACAGAGCCAAACACAGAACCAAACACAGAACCAACCACAGAACCAAACACAGAACCAAACACAAAACCAAACACAGAACCAAACACAGAGCCAAACACAGAACCAAACGCAGAACCAAACGCTGAACCAAACACAGAATCACAAACAGAACCAAACACAGAACCAGACACAGAACCAAACACAGAGCTAAACACAGAACCAAACACAGAACCAAACACAGAACCAAACACAGAACCAAACACAGAACCAGACACAGAACCAAACACAGAACCAAACACAGAACCAAACACAGAGCCATACACAGAACCAACCACAGAACAAAACACAGAACCACACACACAGCCAAACACAGAACCAAACACAGAACCAACCACAGAACCAAACACAGAACCAAACACAGAGCTAAACACAGAACCAACCACAGAACCAACCACAGAACCAAACGCAGAACCAAACAGAGAACCAAACACAGAACCAAACACAGAGCTAAACACAGAACCAAACACAGAACCAACCACAGAACCAAACACAGAACCAAACACAGAACCAAACACAGAACCAAACACAGAACCAAACACAGAACCAAACACAGAACCAAACACAGAGCCAAACACAGAACCAAACACAGAACCAAACACAGAACCAAACACAGAACCAAACACAGAACCAAACACAGAGCTAAACACAGAACCAAACACAGAACCAACCACAGAACCAAACACAGAACCAAACACAGAGCCAAACACAGAACCACACACACAGCCAAACACAGAGCTAAACACAGAACCAACCACAGAATCAAACACAGAGGCAAACACAGAACCAAACACAGAACCAAACACAGAACCAAACACAGAACCAAACACAGAACCAAACACAGAACCAGACACAGAACCAAACACAGAACCAGACACAGAACCAAACACAAAACCAAACACAGAACCAAACACAGAACCGAACACAGAACCAAACACAGAGCCGAACACAGAACCAGACACAGAGCCGAACACAGAACCAAACACAGAACCGAACACAGAACCAAACACAGAACCAGACACAGAACCAAACACAGAGCTAAACACAGAACCAAACACAGAATCAAACACAGAGGCAAACACAGAACCAACCAAACACAGAACCAAACACAGAACCAAACACAGAACCAACCACAGAACCCAACACAGAACCAAACACAGAACCAAACACAGAACCAACCACAGAACCAAACACAGAGCCGAACACAGAACCAGACACAGAGCCGAACACAGAACCAAACACAGATCCAAACACAGAACCAAACACAGAACCAGACACAGAACCAAACACAAAACCAAACACAGAACCGAACACAGAACCGAACACAGAACCAAACACAGAACCAAACACAGAACCAAACACAGAGCTAAACACAGAACCAAACACAGAACCACCCACAGAACCAAACACAGAACCACACACACAACCAAACACAGAACCAAACACAGAACCAAACACAGAACCAAACACAGAACCAAACACAGAACCAAACACAGAACCAGACACAGAACCAAACACAGAACCAGACACAGAACCAAACACAAAACCAAACACAGAACCAAACACAGAGCCAAACACAGAACCAAACGCAGAACCAAACGCTGAACCAAACACAGAATCACAAACAGAACCAAACACAGAACCAAACACAGAACCAAACACAGAGCTAAACACAGAATCAACCACAGAACAAAACACAGAACCACACACAGAACCAAACAGAGAACCAAACACAGAGCTAAACACAGAACCAAACACAGAACCAACCACAGAACCGAACACAGAACCAAACAGAGAACCAAACACAGAGCTAAACACAGAACCAAACACAGAACCAAACACAGAACCAAACACAGAACCAAACACAGAACCAGACACAGAACCGAACACAGAACCGAACACAGAGCCGAACACAGAACCGAACACAGAACCGAACACAGAACCAAACACAGAGCCGAACACACAGAACCGAACACAGAGCCGAACACAGAACCAAACACAGAACCGAACACAGAACCAGACACAGAACCAAACACAGAACCAAACACAGAACCAAACACAGAGCCAAACACAGAACCAAACGCAGAACCAAACGCTGAACCAAACACAGAATCACAAACAGAAACAAACACAGAACCAGACACAGAACCAAACACAGAACCAGACACAGAACCAAACACAGAACCAGACACAGAACCAAACACAAAACCAAACACAGAACCAAAAACAAACCAAACACAGAACCAAACACAGAACCAACCACAGAACCAACCACAGAGGCAAACACAGAACCAACCAAACACAGAACCAAACGCAGAACCAAACACAGAACCAAACACAGAACCAGACACAGAACCAAACACAGAGCTAAACACAGAACCAAACACAGAGCCAAACACAGAATCAACCACAGAACAAAACACAGAACCACACACAGAACCAAACACACAACCAAACACACAACCAAACACAGAACCAAACACAGAGCCGAACACAGAACCAAACACAGAGCCGAACACAGAACCAAACACAGAACCGAACACAGAACCAAACACAGAACCAAACCCAGAACCAAACACAGAACCAAACACAGAACCAAACACAGAGCCGAACACAGAACCGAACACAGAACCAAACACAGAACCAAACACAGAACCAAACACAGAACCAAACACAGAACCAAACACAGAGGAACGTATCCACTGTTTCCTTTAGGTCAGGGGTCTCAAACTCCAGGCCTCGAGGGCCACTATCCTGTAGGTTTTAGATGTTTCCCTGTTTCTACACACCTGATTCAGATAAATGGATCATTAACAAGCTTGTGGAGGAGTTGATGAAATACAGAGGATTTGAATCAGGTGTGTAGAAACAGGGAAACATCTAAAACATACAGGATAGTGGCCCTCGAGGCCTGGAGTTTGAGACCCCTGCTTTAGGTGGTCACACGTCAGCCTGCGTCCAGACTAACACACGGGCCGTAGTAGATGGATACCAATACAAGAGTGGAATCAGCCTCATGAGGGGTGTGTGTGTGTGTTTGTGTCTGTGTGTGTCTGTGTGTGTGTGTTTGTGTGTGTTTGTGTCTGTGAGTGTGTGTGTGTGTGTGTGTGTGTGTTTGTGTCTGTGTGTGTGGTGGTAAGAGGACAAAACAACATGCAGCTCAGAGGAAATGAGTTTGTTGGACGGCGACAAACTGAGTCCATCTGCTCATGAAAAGACAGAACAGACAGTGCTGCCAGCTCAGATTCTACTGGCTGAGATAGAGTCACATGACAGGGAGACTGCTGTACCATCAACCTGATACTAACCTGTCTGTCTGTCTGTCTCTCTGTTTCTGTGTGTATCTGTCTGTCTGTCTCCCGGCCTGCCTGTCTGTCTGTCTGCCTGTCTCCCTGCCTGCCTGTCTCCCTGCCTGTCTGTCTGTCTGTCTGCCTGTCTCCCTGCCTGTCTGTCTGTCTGTCTGTCTGTCTGTATCTGTCTCCCTGCCTGCTTGTCTGTCTCACTACCTGTCTGTCTGTCTGTCTCCCGGCCTGCCTGTCTCCCTGCCTGCCTGTCTCCCTGTCTGTCTGTCTGCCTGTCTGTCTGTCTGTCTGCCAACCTGTCTGTCTGTCTGTCTGCCTGCCTGCCTGTCTCCCTGCCAACCTGTCTGTCTGTCTGTCTGTCTGTCTGTCTGTATCTGTCTCCCTGCCTGCTTGTCTGTCTCCCTGCCTGTCTGTCTGTCTCTCTGTCCAGGAGTTTGGATGATGAGCTTCCTCACTCTCGTCGTTCTCGTTCTCCGAACCGTTACTATGATGCTGCTCGAGGTCGTCGTCAGGGGGAGGAGTACCTGGATGACAGGTGTGTATCTGTAACGTGTTTAGATGAAGGGAAGCTGGTGAGGTGTGAGTCTCAGTGTGGTGGGATGTGTTTTAAATGTGTTTCCTTGAAAGTGTTTAGATGTTTTTGCTCCACGTGGATTAAAATGTTACATTCAGCCATTTTTTTACTGATTTAAAGAAAAAGTTTTGTCTGAAAAATGTTTGTTGATATTAAAGTTTGTGAAGACGTGTCTTTCCTGTTCACCCTCTTCCTCCACTCTTCTGGTTTTTTGACTGTTGTTGATTTCCTCATGTGTCATCCATCTCCATGGTAACCACAGTGAGGTCATGATGCTCCACCAATCAATGCGAGGCAAAAGTGCTGAGTGCCTCCACACCAGGTAAATGGACCATGTTGCTTGTGTTTTGGTGGTGGATGAGGTGTTTTCTTGTGTTTGTAATGTTTCATTTAGTTCTGAGAAACTTCTTTAAGGAAGAGAAAATGTGCTGAATTTTTTGTGCTTTGCTGTGGAAGTGAATCAGATGTCGTTACACTGCTGGTTGTACACAGAAAGGAGTCTAAACACAAATCTAGTTACAGTTTTAACTGGTATCCTCCAACATATGCATTCTAAAAGAAATAATGACCTGCATTTTAGTATGAACAGAAAATATATGATGAAAGTAAATGTTCAGCTGTAATGCTGCCCCCGTCCACAAGAGGGCACCAGAGACTCATGACCAGTACAACCTCTGTTCAGAGTAGGAATCAGACCAGCGATCAGACCCGACATCAGACCTGCTGGAGGAAATCTGATACTTTGCTTTTGTTGCTTTTGGACTGCTGATTCCAAAAAGAACCATCATGTTGTTCTGTCACATTTTATCACAATGAACCTTCAGATCATGTTGCTTTAAATGAGTTCTGGTCATGTGTAGAAGTCTCTGATCATCTCAGATTGGGTTTTTATCAGGTTCTGGTTCAGGTTGACCCACCTGGATCAGGTGTGAGATATCTGTCATATAACAGGAGTAGCATCTGATCCAGATGTTGTTGTTACATCTGGTTCACTCCATCCAAACAACAACAACAAAATAAAAAGTCAGACTTTGTTTGTTTTGGTGTGAAACTGGATGATGAAGACGAGCCATTAGCTCCTCCTTCAGGTACCAGGTCTGGGATGAAAACCTCCGACTCTGGACTCATGGACAGAGAGATCCTGGATTTGGTTTTCTAATAACCTTCATGCAAATCTAAGAAGAAGAAACTCACTGCTGGAGCCTGAATCAGGATGTAAACCAGTTCTTCATTAGTTAAAGACCTGGTTCCAGTCTGAGGAAGACCTTCAGTCACTGGATTTATTCTTCAAACTCTGTTTTTTGACTCAGAAAAGTTTAAACTTCTAACGAGATGAAGATCTTCAGAAGCTTCAGAATGTGTGTGTGTGTGTGTGTGTGTGTGTGTGTGTGTGTGTGTGTGTGTGTGTGTGTGTGTGTGTGTGTGTGTGTGTGTGTGTGTGTGGGTTTGTATTTCTGACCTCCTGAGGACCAGTTTCCTGACTTTTACTATCTTTCTGGGGTCCGAGGGTTCTTGTGGGGACCGAAGCCTGGTCCCCATGAGGGGGACTCCCCTTTTTAGGGTTAGGGGTTAGGTTTATAGGTATGGTGTGAATAGAGTTTTAGTTAGTCTTAGGGTTAGTTATAGATCAGTAATGAAATGAAAAGAATGAAATGAAATGAAATGAAAATGAAATGAAAAATACTTTATTTATCCCAGAAGGGAAATTCAACTGGAGATACAGAGAACAGCTTGGCCTTCACTCTCCAGGCAGCCAAGGGTCACAGTGTGCCCGGCGCACGTCGATCAGACCAGCCAAGATCACACAGGAGAATACATACAAATACATACAGTGGGGCAAAAAAGTATTTAGTCAGCCACCAATTGTGTAAGTTCTCCCACTTAAAAAGATCAGAGAGGCCTGTAATTTTCATCATAGGTATACCTCAACTATGAGAGACAAAATGAGGAAAAAAAATCCAGAAAATCACATTGTCTGATTTTTAAAGAATTTATTTGCAAATTATGGTGGAAAATAAGTATTTGGTCACCTACAAACAAGTAAGATTTCTGGCTTTCACAGACCTGTAACTTCTTTAAGAGGCTCCTCGGTCCTCCACTCGTTACCTGTATTAATGGCACCTGTGTGAACTCGTTATCAGTATAAAAGACACCTGTCCACAACCTCAAACAGTCACGCTCCAAACTCCACTATGGCCAAGACCAAAGAGCTGTCAAAGGACACCAGAAACAAAATTGTAGACCTTCACCAGGCTGGGAAGACTGAATCTGCAATAGGTAAGCAGCTTGGTGTGAAGAAATCAACTGTGGGAGCAATTATTAGAAAATGGAAGACATACAAGACCACTGATAATCTCCCTCGATCTGGGGCTCCACGCAAGATCTCACCCCGTGGGGTCAAAATGATCACAAGAACGGTGAGCAAAAATCCCAGAACCACACGGAGGGACCTAGTGAATGACCTGCAGAGAGCTGGGACCAAAGTAACAAAGGCTACCATCAGTAACACACTACGCCGCCAGGGACTCAAATCCTGCAGTGCCAGACGTGTCCCCCTGCTGAAGCCAGGACACGTCCAGGCCCGTCTGCGGTTTGCTAGAGAGCATTTGGATGATCCAGAAGAGGATTGGGAGAACATCATATGGTCAGATGAAACCAAAATAGAACTTTTTGGTAGAAACTCAACTTGTCGTGTTTGGAGGGGAAAGAATGCTGAGTTGGATCCAAAGAACACCATACCTACTGTAAAGCATGGGGGTGGAAACATCATGCTTTGGGGCTGTTTTTCTGCAAGGGGACCAGGACGACTGATCCGTGTAAAGGAAAGAATGAATGGGGCCATGTATCGTAAGATTTTGAGTGAAAACCTCCTTCCATCAGCAAGGGCATTGAAAATGAGACGTGGCTGGGTCTTTCAGCATGACAATGATCCCAAACACACCGCCCGGGCAACGAAGGAGTGGCTTCGTAAGAAGCATTTCAAGGTCCTGGAGTGGCCTAGCCAGTCTCCAGATCTCAACCCCATAGAAAATCTCTGGAGGGAGTTGAAAGTCCGTGTTGCCCAGCGTCAGCCCCAAAACATCACTGCTCTAGAGGAGATCTGCATGGAGGAATGGGCCAAAATACCAGCAACAGTGTGTGAAAACCTTGTGAAGACTTACAGAAAACGTTTGACCTCTGTCATTGCCAACAAAGGCTATATAACAAAGTATTGAGATTAACTTTTGTTATTGACCAAATACTTATTTTCCACCATAATTTGCAAATAAATTCTTTAAAAATCAGACAATGTGATTTTCTGGATTTTTTTTCCTCATTTTGTCTCTCATAGTTGAGGTATACCTATGATGAAAATTACAGGCCTCTCTGATCTTTTTAAGTGGGAGAACTTACACAATTGGTGGCTGACTAAATACTTTTTTGCCCCACTGTATGTATTTGTATGTATTCTCCTGTGTGATCTTGGCTGGTCTGATCGACGTGCGCCGGGCACACTGTGACCCTTGGCTGCCTGGAGAGTGAAGGCCAAGCTGTTCTCTGTATCTCCAGTTGAATTTCCCTTCTGGGATAAATAAAGTATTTTTCATTTCATTTTCATTTCATTTCATTTCATTCTTTTCATTTCATTACTGATCTATAACTAACCCTAAGACTAACTAAAACTCTATTCACACCATACCTATAAACCTAACCCCTAACCCTAAAAAGGGGAGTCCCCCTCATGGGGACCAGGCTTCGGTCCCCACAAGAACCCTCGGACCCCAGAAAGATAGTAAAAGTCAGGAAACTGGTCCTCAGGAGGTCAGAAATACAAACCCACACACACACACACACACAC
>SSNP01000077.1:1306749-1329249 GCA_006937955.1 Pachypanchax playfairii | reverse complement strand
CTATCACCACCACCACCACCACCACTACTATCACCACCACCACTACTATCACCACCACCACCGCCACCACCACTACTACCACCACTGCCACCACCACTACTATCACCACCACCACTACTATCACTACTATCACCACCACCACTACTATCACTACTATCACCACCACCACCACCACTACTATCACCACCGCTACTCCAATAACAGAACTAACTGAAACTACATGAATCTGTTCTGTGGATTCATCCACATCACAATCTGGTGACAGTGGAGATGTCTCCAGAGCAGAGAGGCCAGGTCCCTTCAGGTCCCAGCAGGTCCGTGCAAGTCCCAGCAGGTCCCAGCAGGTTCGTGCAGGTCCTTGCAGGTCTCAGCAGGTCCCTGCAGGTCCTTGCAGGTCCCAGCATGGCCCAGCAGGTCCTAGCAGTTCCCAGCAGGTCCCAGCATGGCCCAGCAGGTCTCAGCAGGTCCGTGCAGGTCCCAGCAGGTCTCAGCAGGTCCCTGCAGGTCCTTGCAGATCCCAGCAGGTACCAGCATGGCCCAGCAGGTCCCAGCATATCCCAGCAGGTCCTAGCAGTTCCCAGCAGGTCCCTGCAGGTCCCAGCATGGCCCAGCAGGTCCCAGCAGGTCTGTGCAGGTCCCGGCAGGTCCCAACAGGCAGGACAAACTTAATCCATGTAACACATGTTCATGTTCAGTCCACCACTCAGACCTGCTAACTTTAAACCTTTAGATATGAGATTTGTTATTAATTACATTAACTGTTAAATCACATTATTTATTGATGCTGTTCAGACTGTTGAGCTGCTTTGATATAAAGATCATGTATTCCATCAGCCAGGGTGATGAGGGTTTACAGGTCTCATACACCTGACCTATTGTCAGCAGCTGGTTCCATCCTAATGCCACGCCCTCATCCTGATGTCAGCTTTCAGGGTTCAGCTCTCAGTCAAGAGTTTCAATAAGACGCTTTCATTTATCAGTTTTATTCTGTTTATCCATTGTTTCTCTTTGTGTTTGTTTCTGTCCTCTCGTCTCCACCTCCTCCTCCTCACTCTTCCTCCTCCCTCCTCCTCATCACTCTTCCTCCTCCCTCCTCCTCCTCACTCTTCCTCCTCCTCCTCCATTGGATGGCATGTTGTGATGTGGTGCATCTAGTGATCTGCAACCTTCACTGGACAGGGTTAGAAGTTCTAGCACCAGCTGTCTGACTCCAGACACTCATGTCCCCTCGCCAGAGACTGACAGGTACCAGCCTCTGCTCCACCTTCTTCCTGTAGTTTGTAGTTCTCCTGAGCTTTACAGATCTTTCCTTTCTGAATGATTCTACTCATCCTACATACATTTTGAGTACATTTTCCTCTTCATTGCACCTTCCTTCAGCACCATCACATTGTCTCAGAGCCAACACTTTTACTGAGTCTATCAGAACCCTTGTCTGCACTTCTTGTGCATCCAGTTTCAGAACTGTTACACTGGAAACACAACAAACTGTGTTTCTGTGATCTGTCTAGTGTCTGCAGAGCATTCATCACAAAGGCTCCTGCTGTAAAAGAAATAGAATTTATTTACGGGGTCACATCATAGGTGTAGAGTTCTGTTACTGGTCTCGGTAAAGAACTTTCAGCTTGTTCCATCTTCTCACTGACTCTACACTCCCAGTGTGTCATGTGGGTGACATCTTCTGTATGTGTACACATAGAAAACCTTTGTCCCATTCCCTGCCTCGACGACGTCCGGCCAGCCCCAGGATCCTTATCCAACATGCTTCCCCTGAAGATGACAGGTACCCTCTTGTGGACCCCCCCACCCCCTGAAACTGCTTTCTGTTGGAGCTTGACTTGTGCCTTAAAATCTGATGCTACTATAACTCAAAAAGTAAACTGTTCTTCTGAAGCAAAACGAGACAAGAGCTCTTTGGAATAGCTTGTTCTCATACAAACAGTTTCTTTAGTCTTTATGTGAATGTTCTTGAAGTTTAGATTGTGTAAAAGCCGACGTTCATCTCCTCGGTTCAGGGGCCTGTTGAAGGTTCCGGCAGATGTCAAGCTCTACGTGATACTTGCACTAATCTCTCTGCTGGTTACTGATTCCTCTGTAAAAATCTGTTGTGAATGTTCTCTGAAAACTTTTCTTTCTCTTCTGACTAAAGTATAGCGAGTGACTTTATCTTGTATCATACAGACTGAGTAGAAGAAGAACGGGTCACCGTACCTACTGTCTGGGTCGGGTTCTGCTCTCTGATAGGAGAATACAGCCTGGATGAAACTATCAGCTTCCTTCTGTGCAGTGCTGGATTGGATCAGGCTAGCTGACTGTAGGCTATGCTAGCATGATGCTCTTGTTTTTGTCTAAATAAATCAAACAAACAGAATTTCAGATTAAAGTTCTGAACCAGCTGAGTTCTGGACTGAAACCTTTTCACTACTGTTAACAGATACAAGATAAAATTACCAGCTATTGTTTTTGCTCTTGAGCTTTTGTGTAAACCGTGAGGTGACAGCGGAACTCGGCACAGTGAGAGTTCATGTCGTGTACAACGTAGAAGTCGTCGAACTGAAAGACTAGTTCTACGTTGTCCTTGTGTAAAAGGATGGACATGAACACATGAATGTGTTGTTCAGTTTGTAGTTAGCTGAGTAGCAGCAGCATCACATGCTGAATGTTGTTCCACTTCCTGTCTTTCCTTCACTACTTTGCTTCTGAGGTTTGTGTTGCTTCTCTCTGAAGGCCGTGGGTTTTGGCTCTGGTGTGAACTTCCTGCTGCGTTTTGCTTTTTGCAGTCCACTTTCTGTTCTACGACTCTGCAGCTTCTGTGTTCTCGCCTGCTCCTCTCAGTTTTTGACAAGTGTTGCTGTTTTAAGGTCCTATGCGCTGAAATGACCAGATGATTCACATTTTTAGTGTGTGCATGTGTGTGTGTGTGTGTGTGTGTGCGTGCGTGCGTGTGTGTGTGTTGTGTGAACTGTCCTTGTCCTCTTCATGTCCATAAATGGAGAATTTGGACGCTACCTTCCTCTCAAGAGACTTTAATTCACCTCAGTACCAAGAAGAGGTACACTCACACATTTCTGCACACGCACACAGAGATGAAGCATGAGTGTGTGACGCCTCACAAACACGTCACTATCATACAGTACATCACTGCATGCCCCCCCCCCCATAACTACAGCTCCATGACAGCTTCAGAGCTCTGAATCCATCTGATCAATGATCTCCTCCATCCACTGATCTGTCCGTCCATTCATCTTTCACTTTTGTTTTCTGTTGTTCCCGTTGCTCATGCACCTGTCTCCAGGCAGCCTCGGACACAAGAGACACCTGAGTGTCAGACTTTTGGCAGGAAGCAGTCTGACAGCAACAGGTAAGATGTGTTTCAGAACAGAAACAGGCCCAGCTTGCTGATCCAGCTCCGTCTCCTGCTGCCTCCAGGTTTTACAGCTGGATTGGGATCATTACTGCTGCAGTTTGATCAGACAAATGGAGCTTTGGTTCAAAAATCAGGGAAATAAAAGGTCAATTTTTCCTTTGAACATATTCTGAAGTTGTGATTGTAAATTCTTGGGCCGTTGTGGAGGTTGTGCAGCTGTATGGATGGAGTTAACCAGATTCAGTGCGCAGGTTCAGGTCTCTAAAGGTCCTGCTGACTGAGACCTGTAGAGTCTGACCTTTAACCCGCCGACTGAGTCCTGTAGAGTCTGACCCTTAACCAGCCGACTGAGTCCTGTAGAGTCTGACCTTTAACCCGCCGACTGAGTCCTGTAGAGTCTGACCCTTAACCAGCCGACTGAGTCCTGTAGAGTCTGACCTTTAACCCGCCGACTGAGACCTGTAGAGTCTGACCTTTAACCTGCTGACTGAGTCCTGTAGAGTCTGACCTTTAACCTGCTGACTGAGTCCTGTAGAGTCTGACCTTTAACCTGCTGACTGATGACATTTTGGAATCTGTTGATTTTTTTTCTGGTGGTCAGATTGAACATTTTCTTTGTGTCCTGATATATAAAAACCCACCTGGAGGAGGTCGGACCCTCGTCATCTTGTGACTATAGTGCAGTTACATCGACTCCTCCTGCGTTCTGTTATTAGAACACAAAGAGTTACATTATGGGACACAAACACTCAGCTGTGCTGTTACAGGTCAGACCTGTCACTGTGTCCAAGTTGTGATGTTCTTAAACTCAGTTCTTCTCATCTTTCAGGAACCAGTGGAACTTTCAGTCTTGCCCAACTGTTGGAAGTAATGAGAATCACATGGTAAAATCATAAAGCAGAGTTTTCCTTCTGTGTGCAGAAGGTGGCGCCTTGTTAACAAGAAAACATTAACAATTTCCCATGAATTCATTTTCTCTTCTTTCTGAAACCTTTTCTTTTCCAGCACAAAAGACCTTGTATGTGATGTGCATGTTCTAAAAGAGAATCACCTCTCAACAACAGGGGGCGCTATAACAGAAACCTGTTAATGAGCTGCAGATGATTCAGTTATATCACACCAGGTCACAACATAAATCTTACAGTCCGATTCACACAAACAGGTACAAGTTCAAAGCCACGTACATCCGGCCAGCAGCTGTTTCACATGCTTAAAGCAGTTTGAGACTTTTTGTTGTCATGGTAACGCTCCCTGCAGTGAACACACTGACCTGCACACCACCAGGAGTTTCATCATGTTACGATGTGTATCAGTATTTAATGTGACAGAATATAAACAGCTTCTCAGCAGGTGATCAGATTGTATCAGACTGTGTGAACTAATCCCCAAACATCATCATCATCATCATCATAATGTCTCAGTTTATGTTTCATTGCTGTTTCTTCTCTTCAGCCACCTGTTTTTACCTGAAGCCCACGTGCATGTGTGTGTATGTAGATCCAGAAGAATTAGACCCCCCCTCCCTCCCCCCCCGTTTCTCTCTCTGTTGATGATATTATATTAATCTGTTTGTTTGTCAGGTGATTCATAGTATAATAACGTGTCACCCAGTAAATGAAGAACAAAGACTAAATGATAAAACTTAGAATAAAATAATCTGAGAATAAAATATTATCAATAAACATGAATAAATAAACTTACATTTACTATTAGATATTAGTGACATGAACAGTTTACTGTCAGACTAGCTTGATGTGTCCGGGTCCCAGTCTGGATCCCAGTGTGTGAAGCAGAACCATGTGATGGTTGTTTGCTGCAGCTTTGATGATGTTTCTGATCTAGTTTCTTTTTGTTCTGCAGATTTCATTTGCTTGTTGCTTCAGTGTTCCTCACTCTGGACAGATTATTTTGTGAATTTCAGATGATTTTTTTACACGTTTAAACAGTTTGTATGAGGAGGATCAGAACCGACCTCGGCTGTGACGCTCCATCATCCTGCGCACTCGTCTCTGCTACTGCTTGCTGATTCTGTCTCGTCTGTTTTCCTCGTCGTCAGCTTCACTCTGTTATTGTGTGTTAGGGGTCACCTGTCAGCTGGTGCGACTCTTTCCTCGTCAGCAGCGTCAGCGCGCAGAGTGAGGCAGCTCCCGCAGCTTCCACCCCAGAGCAGCACTGTAGAACAAGGTGAGTGAGAAGGTCACCTGATGTCCACCATGACCACGTCCATCTGTCAGTCGTGGAACAGAAAAACTAGTTGGAACGTCAGAGATCATTATTCTGGATGTTGCTCAGAAAGTGGTCACATGACCAGTTGTACTCCACAGCTGATTGGATAGCATCAGTGTGTCATGATTCCCACCAGGGGGTGTTAGTTCGAACCCCAAGAGCGACCCAACTCCAAACACATACAGGGAAACATAAATCAGGGGAAGTGAATTTATTATAAAAAGTGCACGAGACAACAGAACAAAACAGTGTAATGTGCTCGATGAAAACAGGACTGGAACTGAGGCAGGGAAGAGACTCGATCCTGGGGGAAGAGACTCGTTATAAAACAAGCAACACAGCCCGCTGCAGTGCGCGGGAAAAGTGCAACTACACTTACTGTGAGGTGAGCTGTAGTTGCGGAAGGTGGGATCCGAAGACACTGCAGCGGGGGTGGAGCCCCAGGAGTCGAGGGAAAGCGAGGAAGCCCGGGACGTGGTGCTGTCTCCACAGATGAGACTGTGGCAGGGGTGACAGCCGCGTGCTGACCGGGGAGGTGTGGATCCGGAGGAGACCAGAGACAGACAGCGCACCAGGGAGAGAGAACGCCGCAAAGCGCGCGACGTTAGAAAGCCCCGGTGAGGAAGAGCCCTCTTTCCAGCGGGTGAACGACCACGCAGAGGTACTCAGAGCCTGGAGGAGAAGCTCCAGGACACGAAACTGAGAGGAAAGGGAGAGAAGGCTGGTTAGTAGAAACTAACATAAAAACTGTCATTCAAAATATCTCTGGCCGATCTGTACCACAGTATGAGTGGAACGAACTGGCGTCTGTCTCTTCTTGCTCCTCTGCTTAAATACCCAGCTCTCCTGAGCTGGGTAATGATCCACACCTGCAGCCACTGATGAGAGCTGTCACACCCTGCAGAGATGATTAGTGGAGACAGCACACACCACACAGCAGCTGCAGCGATCCCACCAGTGAAACACTACAGAACAAACCCCACAGATCTGAAAGGAAAACCCAAACCCCAGAACCGTGACACAGTGTTTTTATTTAGAAATGATTTCTGATGTTTTTCCTCTTGTTTGATTGTAGTTGATGATTTTTGACCTTGTGATAATTTTCTATTTGTAAAACCTGAGAAAAGGAACATTAGTGTCATCATCAGCAGGTGTGATGAGGTTCTGATGTATACTGGTACTGCTTGCAGCCCTGGTAGCAGAGGAGCGTGTTCGTCAGCTCCAGATGAGGGTTCACTCTAACCGGGTATCAGCTGCCCCCACCTCCAGCCAACAGGACCTGGACCGAGCCCTCAAGATCAAACGAGAGGTGAATCACTGCTTTTCTGTCTATAACTTGTTTTGGAATATATTTGATACAAAGTGAAAGAAGTTACATTCCTTCCACAATAAAACAGACGAGGACCTTCAGCCTCATGCAGGATCCGTTAGCAGTGTTTAACCTTTGTGTTCTGTATGATGTGGTTCCTGCAGCTCTACAAGGACCAGAGGAAGAGCAGTGAAAATGTATCCCATAAGTCTTCAGACAGTGATGTCAGCGACGTGTCAGCCATCTCTCGAACCAGCAGTGCCTCTCGCATCAGTAGCACCAGCTACATGTCAATCCAGTCAGAGAGACCCCGGGGACGTTTCAGGTACCCTCACAGCCCGGTCCAACAAGGCCGCTCTGAAATAACAATCATTAATGTGTTGTAACATGTGACCATCAGCCGAGCCATGCGTGCGTCGGGCCGCCACATGATGAAGAGCACCAGTGTGAGCGGCGAGATCTACGGGATGGAACATGCTGACGGCAGCCAGTCAGACACGGCGCTCGGCAGCCTCGGGAGCGGGATCAAGAAACGGCGCTCGAGCCTGAGCCAACGAGTTGTCGCCATACTGCCGTCAAGACGGAGCCGAAGTACCTCACAGCTCAGCCAGACAGGTCAGAGTCGAGCCTGAAGGTCTGAAACATCATGCAGGAAGTGACTCATTAAAGTTCTCCTCCAACATGGAGCCACTTCATCAGCACCTTCTCTTTGTTACAGATGTTTTAGGGTTTAAAAAGAAACATCTGTGTAGAGCAGATCAGAGAGCTGTTTCAAGTCAGCAGCTGCAACAAACAGTCATTCTGATCATCTTCTGTTCCAAACTCCATCTGCTGTTTGTACATGAAGCACATCCTGCTGATGCTGCTGTGATACTACAGCTCAACCTACAGGGCTCCGCCCACTATGTTAGAACACGGCTGACTGATTTTACATCAGCCTTTAATTCAATGAGATGACAGTTTATACCTGTTAAAGAAGGTTTTTTGGAGAAGATCTGACTGTCTGATGGTTGTTGTGTCTGATCTGAGATCAGATCAACACGAGCGTACCTCAGGGCTCTGTTTCATCACCTCTTCTCTTTTCAGTTTACACCAGTCAACTCAAGGTAACTCAAGAGTATATACACTGATAAGAAGCTAATGTTAGACCAGAATACCTTAAAAAATATCTTTATCTATTATGTAGGTGTCGGGACACCAAACCCAGTTAAACCCTCAGACAGCAGAAGAAACACAGACTCAGAATATAAAGTTTAGAAGTTTTACTTCCTGCAAGGAGTGAATGAAGTTAAAACATCCCCACGCTCACTGAATAAGACATTACTAATCCAGCATTATAAAAGAAGAAGATTTCTTAAACATGTTAGAGTAAATGATACAATCATGATGAGAATAAACATATTTTTCTTACAGTAAATTTAAATATAAACTACTGAGGACTGTGAGTGTGTCAGGAACACCACACAGACAGTTGTTTGTTTATATGAAGAAGACATTGTGAGCTCATGAGATTAGTTTCCTCTCTTGTATTTGTGCTTGAGGAAAACTTCCACTCACGATAAAACAGAATTTATTCCACAGTTTGTTAACTTCATACAGGAGCAAGAAAAACCTTAAAACTCCCGGTATCTTCAAAACTAACAAGAAAAGCATGTAGCTCTGTCCGTGGTGCTGCTGCCTCCTTGTGGCTCAAACACTCATTTACATAAAGTTACAATCAGTTCTAAATTAAACCTATTCATGGTTAATTTACCAAATAGACACAAATGCAATTAAATACAGTAGATTTAACTTAAATTTCCATCACAAATGTATCAATTAAATTACTTGTAAACAAAATTAATCTGATTAACAAAGAAAATAATACTTATAAACTAAACTGAATTTGGCACTCAGACATCAGGAGTCACTAACAATCCTTCACACACACAGTTTGTATTATTACCTTCATGAAGAGGTTATAGAACTGCAGCAGACTGTAGAAGTTAGTCAGTCATGACCTGGTGTCCCCAGCTGTGGGAGGCGGAGCTACACCTGGACAGGTCACCTGTCCATCACAGGGCAGAAATAGATGTAAAAACTATGCTGTACTATAAAAGCCATAAATACTGCAGGAGTTAATTCTTGGCATTATATATCCGTCCACCTGTCCACTTAAACTTCCTCATTTATTGTTGCTTGTTTTAACTCTTCATTTTTTATACAGATATTTAAGAATATTTTATATTTATTGCTAATACGATTATTTTAATCTACCAAAGATGAATTCTGCATTAGTAGCCTTAAAGTTTATTTATTACAGCATCCAGATAAAGGGAGGAATTCATTTTGACTCTAAGCTCGCTACAAAGTCTGAAACAAAACAAGATGCTGTTAGACTTATTTTAGATTTACTGACAATTCTGGACCATCAAAATGTGAAAAGGAAAACGTATAACATTGATCAGGATCCTGTAAGTAGCGGGTTTAATAGGCATGTAGAGTTGAGTGTCATCCACATAGAAATCTACACCAGAGTTTTGAAGAAGGGACCAAAGACTGATTCCTGAGGTCCACCAAAACTCAGGTGAGCTGGTGAGAACATGTAATACTTAAAACTGATGACAAGATCTCTGTTTGACAGGTCAAGATGTAAAACTTCCAGAGACAAAGAATTAGTACCAACTATTGAGTCTAGATGATGGAAGACATGAGTGTAATGAAAAGTCTAAAGACATTAACTCATTCAGTGTCATAGACGTCTTGAGTCTCTACAGCTTTTATTGGATTAAATCCTGCAAAGCATTCTGGGGCAGCTGCTCGGTGAATATGAACTCATTACAGGCTGTATTTAGTCATATGATCCAGGAGGGGGCAGTGGTGCACTTCTCTGGGTGAGATGGGGGAGGAGTCAGGCAGTCAGGATGAGACAGACGGTGACGGCAGATTCAGAGCCTGTGAAGCAGCTGTGATGTGATCTCGTTGTTCAGATTTATTACAAACTAGTATAGAATTTATAGAATTGAGAAGGTGGTGGAGTTTATTACATGATAAAATCTCTCCAGCGTGTCTACCGGATCTACCGGGAACGAGTATTGTGTCGAAGGTGGCGCGGTTTTTGATCCAGCTCGTCATTTTGGGACTTGTGATGTCTTCAGCCTGACGTTGAGGTTCTTCTGGTGATTCTAGTGAAGCTGAGGTGGATTTATCCGACCAGTATCTCCTGTTAGGATCTTCTAAAGGCAGCAGGGAGCAAAATAAAGAACGATTCACCACATAAAACACACAGAAAGTGTTGATAGATGAACCGATGGCCGGGGCGGGCGGACTGGCTAAATAACTCGCTCACTCAGGCGTGCACATGCGTGCACGCACAAACACACACACACAGACACACACAGTATCTGAATCATAGATCTTTAACTTTTTTCTTACATTTTATTCAAATGTTGAAATTGTCTACAAATGACTCTTTTTAGACATAAAATAAACTATCAAAAGTACTTTTTTACTGTTTATTTTTTACTTTCATAGTAGTAAAACATAGTTCAGATGTTGCATGAATCATTGAAACATGAAATATTTACATCAAAGTTACTGATCTGCTTGAAAAACCTCTTTACACAAAACACTCTTTATCTCAGCTTTTAGTCCTGAAATGTGTGGATTTTCATAAAAGTTCCTCTTTTGTACTGCAGATTACTAAATAACAGAAAGAGGTAGAAACATTTTTTTTTTTGCTTTTGAAAGAAAAAAGACTAAATTTTCTGATGAAGGTTTTAGAATTCACATAGGAGAAAATATTCTGTGGCACTGAGGGGATGTGAAATCTGAAAGTGGAACTGAAGGAGTTAAAGCAGTCAGTTCTCAGGAGAATCATTAGACTATAGAACATGTTACATGTTCTAAAACCAGAGGGAAAGCTGTTAGACATCCTTTCTTGAACAACATGTGGAAATATAGTTACTAGTCAAATTCACGTCTAATGTCAGGGGCCGTTCAGGGGCCCCTTAACAAAGAAGGACCATGTAGTATATGTCTATTTACACTCACTGATGGAATGGTTCTTTGGTCTCATCATTCATCCAGTTCAAATTAAAATTCTATATATTTATGTCTCAGAAATACTAAATTGTCATAAAGTATCAGATTTGTCTTTTTTCCTTTTTGTTATCTGAATTTCTGTGAGACTAAAGCAACATCTGTACAGCTGTGGAAAGAGTTTAAGATCCTCTTTGTAGCTTTCACTCATCCAGAAAGACGGTGGGACGCTTCAGGAAGCAGGTCAGGCATTTTAAACCAGATTATGATAAAAGGCAGAGTAACAGCACCCCCTTCTGGTTGAAAGGTAAAGTGTGTCACCATGCGGTGAAATATGTAGTGAAATTAGCAGCATCAGTAAGAAGCTAGATGTTACACAGTCTCACAATCACTAATAAATAAATAATAAATCCTGTTAGAAGCGAGTGGATTCTTGTTGGCAGCTCGCTGGCCGGCGTCTTCCTGCAGCTGTGTGTCTTTCTTTAGGTGGTTGTTTATTTACTCTGAGAAGTCTGAAAGCTTTCTGCGTGTGGAGCAGGAATCTCTTTCCCCTCATGAATTCAGTTTTCTCTCAGCTGGCAGTCAGATCCAGTGAATTCCTGCATCATAAAACAATATTTAATGAAGTAGGAAACACAATAACTTTGAATTCAGTGTGAGATGTTTCCTGCATCGGATCCAGCTGCTGCTGGGTTTGAATAAACTGACAGAATGTATTTACTGTGATGAACAGATCAGATCAGTAAACATGTGACCTGCTGTTTACTGGTCTTGTTGTTGTGTGTTATTTCAGAGGCAGCGGGTAAGGCGGCGGACAGACAGAAAGGTAAAACAGAAGGAAGGAAGTCAAACAGGGAGAAAACTCATGTGCTCATAATTAGAGCATGTTCCACATTCACACTGAACATACACTGCAGACATGTCCAGCTCCAGTCCTCGAGGGCCCGCATGTTTCTCAGTTCCAACACACGTGATTTAAATGATTTTGCATGTTAACATGTTCTGCAGAGACCTGTTAATGAGCCATTCATTAAATGAAGTGTGTTAACGCAGAGGAACATCCTGGAGGTCACTGGACTTTGACCCGTGCACGTTCACTTTGACTTTTCCTGTGAACATGTTTACATGTTACTGATGAAGCATCACAGACACGTAGAAACAACATGGAATGAACCGTCTGCAGGTGCAACCTTCCTGTCTACAGCACGCTTCCTTACTCCACCCTCCTACCACCTCTTGGTTTAAAGGCTGGTCCAGCTAAACAAGAAGCCTGAATGACTCCAATAAAACTGTTAAATCTGGGCTCAACCAAACCACCTTTTGTTTTTGGATCAAAAATCCCAATAAATCTGTGATTCTGATCTGATAGGAAACATCAGGCTTCTGAAAAGTGCTGAACTCCTTTATGTTAGAAGTTCTCAGATTCACTCTTCAACTCATTCTGTTTTACATCCCTGCCAGACCTGCAAGCTAACAGCTAGTCTTACCGCTCGCTCTCCTCTGACCTCATCACCAGACCTAAATACAAACAGCTGAGATGATTGACAGGGAGATATGTGAAGATTCACTGCTGATCAGTACAAAAAGTAATTTTCCATGTTTTGTTGATGAGGTCATTATGGGACAGTTTTGCATGCTGTTTTTTCTGCCAGTAAGAGAAAGAGATCAACCTGTAGATTCTTCAGACTGTGAGGAACCACAGGTCTGGATGTGGTGAGAGACCTGATAACTGATGGGGGTGTGGAGTACCTGTGGAACTGGATTAACACCTTTTCTCTGCTTTCCACAGAGACATCAGCAGGTAAGAAGGTGAGTAAAGCCGGCGGCAGCAGCAGCATCCAGAGGAGCGTGGAGACGGGCATGGCGGTGGAGTATCCACGAGGAGGATCAGCCATGAACCGGCAGGCCAGCAGGGAGTCGACTGATGGAAGCATGAACAGCTACAGCTCTGAGGGGAAGTACGTACACAACCAAACCCCCCAAACACTGGCCCCATCAGGGGCCTCATAAGGAGCCTCCACAGGGGCCTCATCAGGGGCCTCATAAGGAGCCTCATCAGGGGGTTCATAAGGAGCCTCCTCAGGGGCCTCATAAGGAGCCTCCACAGGAGCCCCATCAGGGGCCTCATAAAGAGCCTCCACAGGGGCCTCATCAGGGGCCTCATAAGGAGCCTCCACAGGAGCCTCATCAGGGGGTTCATAAGGAGCCTCCTCAGGGGCCTCATAAGGAGCCTCCACAGGGGCCTCATCAGGGGGTTCATAAGGAGCCTCCTCAGGGGCCTCATAAGGAGCCTCCACGGGAGCCCCATCAGGGGCCTCATAAGGAGCCTCCACAGGGGCCTCATCAGGGGGTTCATAAGGAGCCTCCTCAGGGGCCTCATCAGGGGGTTCATAAGGAGCCTCCTCAGGGGCCTCATAAGGAGCCTCCTCAGGGGCCTCATAAGGAGCCTCCACAGGGGCCTCATCAGGGGGTTCATAAGGAGCCTCCTCAGGGGCCTCATAAGGAGCCTCCTCAGGGGCCTCATAAGGAGCCTCCTCAGGGGCCTCATAAGGAGCCTCCACGGGAGCCCCATCAGGGGCCTCATAAGGAGCCTCCACAGGGGCCTCATCAGGGGCCTCATAAGGAGCCTCATCAGGGGGTTCATAAGGAGCCTCCTCAGGGGCCTCATAAGGAGCCTCCACAGGAGCCCCATCAGGGGCCTCATAAGGAGCCTCCACAGGGGCCTCATCAGGGGCCTCATAAGGAGCCTCATCAGGGGCCTCATAAGGAGCCTCCACAGGAGCCTCATCAGGGGCCTCATAAGGAGCCTCCACAGGAGCCTCATCAGGGGCCTCATAAGGAGCCTCCACAGGAGCCTCATCAGGGGGTTCATAAGGAGCCTCCACAGGAGCCTCATCAGGGGGTTCATAAGGAGCCTCCTCAGGGGCCTCATATGTGCATAAAAAAAATCATGATTTATGAAACACATTATATGCATGAATCCATGCTGGTTCCTTTCTATAACCTGATCATGGAAGTGAATACGAGTATGAGGTGATACCAGATACCTCCTGTTGACACGCCCTAATGTTAATATGCAAATAGTTCCTTCATGTGCAGATTCTTCTCCATGATCCAAAAACATGTTAACATGTAAAGAAACACGAGTTAAAGATGCTCCTGATATGCAAGGCTGACTCATGTGTTTAGTACTACTGTAAACACAGAGGCGGGGGGGGGGGCACAATGCTGTGGAAACTGGACCAACACTCAACAGGAAGTCTAACACTGACCAGTCATGATGGTGTGAGAACAGGAAGATGTTTTGGGTCAAACAGACTCGATTTGCATCAGCTGGATTAATATTAGAACATTTAAAGGATTTACTCAACAAGAACCCGCCTGTCCTGCCAGCTTGTAGTCTGTCTCACCAGGATGTCCCACAAAGATTTCCATCTTACTTAGTGGGCGTGGCTCAGGTCAGGGTGGACTAGCACAGTCTTGATCGTTCTGCTGGGTCCATCTGAAATGTCCCTGTTACTACATGAACCTGATCGCTGTATGTAAATCACATGGTTCCTCACCATGTGGTACAGCAGGTCTCAGCAAATCAGTCCTGGTCTTGGTCCTTTCTGTCTCTAAGTCCAGACTCTGTTTGCTCTGGACCATGCTGTCATTGGGCCACGCGTTAATATGCTTTAATATCCTCGTGTTATTGCATAAACATGGACGTTTATATTATTGATCATGTGTCTATTCCATCAACAATAATCAGTTCCTGGTTTATCCTCTAAGTGGACATAAACCTGTAGAATCAGATCCAGTCAAAAGGTTTACTGCTCACATCAACTCATTCTCATTACATGAGTATGTTTGTTTGGAAAGGGGCGTGTCTGTGCGTACCTGCTCTTTGTGCACGAGGCTTCAGTTCTGATGAGCAAACTGATGGTTCCTTTAAACCAAGTGATAAATAAATGAGTCTACTGAAGAGAAATCTTCTTTACAGAGAATATGAAGTCTTTTATTCCTGAACATCTTTGTTAGACTTTAAACACATTGTTCTTTAAATCTTCTGAGTAAGTGAGAACAAACAGAGGAGGTCTCTGTAGAACTCCATATGCAGGTTCCACATGAAGCAGAACAGCTCACCTCTTGTTTGCATGTGTCAGTTTGATCTTCTCAGGAATGCGTCTGGGGGCCGACAGTCAGTTCAGCGACTTTCTGGATGGACTAGGTCCTGGTCAGCTGGTTGGCCGACAAACACTAGCAACACCTGCCATGGGTAAGTGATCTGAGGACAGACAGCAGCCAACATCTGGACTGTAGAGTGAAACCTGTATGAGGTCTCTGGTCTTCATGCATGTCTTTGTGCATGTCCCTCTGCAGGTGATGTTCAGATTGGTTTGATGGATAAGAAAGGACAGCTGGAGGTGGAGGTGATCAGGGCCCGAGGCCTTACTCCAAAACCAGGTTCCAAATCCCTCCCAGGTCAGTCCGTCTCAGTCAACTTCAGACAAGTACAACCTGAAGCTGTGAGATTTAAACTCATTCTAGTCTCTGTCCCCCCCCCCCCCACTACCCAGCTCCCTATGTCAAAGTGTATCTCCTGGAAAATGGAACATGTAAAGCCAAAAAGAAAACCAAGATTGCACGCAAGACCCTGGAGCCGCTTTACCAGCAGCACCTGCTGTTTGAGGAGAGTCCCCAGGGCAAAGTTCTTCAGGTAGACCAATCAGAACACACACGATGTTAAAGGTCAGCTGTTAGGTCACTATCTCTTATCACTCTCAACGACATTCAAGTGTTTGTTGCACTTCATATTTTCTTCATGAGTCTCTGATGTCTTTTGGTTTTGGACATGAATGTTCTTTCATTATCAGGTCTGGAACCGCCTCGTCTGCTTCACACGATGTTTCTGTCAGTCAGAACTGGAACACTTTCAGGAGGGTTTAGAGACAAAACTGAGAAGTAATTAAGAAACTTTGAGACTAAAGTGCAACAAGGAATTAAGCACGACACGTGCTCCATGTGATCCAGTAATACTACAGGTTGAACACGTGTCACGTATGAACTGATACACTAAGAGTGTATTTTTACATTTTATCCAAACAGCTGCCAACAGTCACATAATGTCTTATTTTACTTTTTATGGAGTTTTTTCGTTGATCTGGGAACTCGTTTCAGATTAAGTTCCTTCTCTGAAGATGATTGAATGATTTTTATCAGTATCTTTAATAGTTTGACTTTATTTGTATTGAAGAGTTGAGTTTTAGATTCAGGAACACATCAGAAACCCTCTCACTGTGTTCCACTAACTCACCTTGTCTTTCACCCTCTCATCCAGGTGATCGTCTGGGGGGACTACGGACGACTGGACCACAAATGTTTCATGGGTGTAGCACAGATCCTGTTGGAGGAACTGGACCTATCAAGCACGGTGATTGGCTGGTATAAACTGTTTCCACCATCCTCACTGGTGGACCCTACATTAGCACCGCTCACGCGGTTGGCGTCTCAGACGTCATTGGACAGCTCAGGACCGCCGCCTGGCATCCGGTCCTAGTGACCGAAGGGTAACGTACCCCGGATACCCCTGGAATAATCAGAGAATGGACCGCAGCTATTGGAATGCAGCCGAACAGAGGGCTGAAACACGGAGATGACAATTAGAAGCCTTCTGAACAACCAGACGGAGAGGAAGGGACGGGCCGAGACGAACCAGAGAGGGAGAGACAGAAGTAGCCAATCAAAGCTTAGCTGGAGTCTGACAATCACATCTAAAACCTTCTGTATTCCTCCTTATCACACCTTTTGGTTTTCAGTGTGGTGCTTTCTTCTTTGGTTTTTCTCTGAGCTGCAGCTGCGGAAGTTTCTGTCCAACATGCTTCAATTTACTCCATCACCTCTTTGATCACCCGGTTCCAGCCAATCAGAGTGGAGCTTCTGCTCAGGCACAGGGAGTTAGGAAGTGGCAAGTCTTTGATGTTACCATGGTAATCATGTCATACATGAAGACTAATGGCAGTGGTTTGGTTCAGCTTGGTAACCTTTAATGAGGTTTTAGAGTGAAGGGAAGCACATGAAGGTGGACTCCTTCATCCAGAACGTTCTCTGTGTCTGTAAGCTGAAGAGGGACAACAGAGACCAACTGAGTCATTAGCTTTTCTCTTTTATTTAGGGTCATACAGTCTGGTTGGGTTCACGTAGAGACCAGACTGGTGTCACAAGGTGCAGACTCCCTCTGTATATGTGTATGTTTCATTTTGAGCAATGCTGCGCCAAAAGGCCGAGCATAAAGGTCGGGTCACGTTGCTCGAGTACCCCTCCACTAAGCCCCGCCCCCACTCCCCTGCCGATCCCTGTAACTCCCCCTGTTGGAGGAGCAGCATGACTCGAGATGCCCCGACAGCCCCAAGCTGCATGCATGTTTCTTTTGTTCAGTTCGTTTCGTTTACGTTCTGTTCTCTACTTTCTTTTATAAACTTGAAAGACGAGACAAATTAACAAGCAATTCTCAAAAAGCAAAAGCTGAAAAAAGACTAGATTATGTGTGTTAGTTCCACATACTTTTAGGACAGCTTGTATGTTGCATGTTCTTGTACAGTTTGCTTGTACTGAATATGAATCCAGAGAAAAGTCAAGCCACCCCTCCCCCCCCCACCCCCACCGTACAGGAGCAGACCAATAGTGGGGGATCAGCTGCACCCAGGCCACGCCTACCACTCTGGGTTGAATTATCTATATTAGACGGTCTCCAGAAAATGTGTCTTTGTTTGAGTATTTTCTTCAGACCCTTTGAACAACAGTGCTGTTCTGTAGTACTGAGCATCGTTGAATCAGACCAGGTAGGTGTCCAACCTGTAGTTGAAGACAGTTGCAGTTGGAGACAGAGATCTAGAATGTGTGTATAACAGCTAAATGTATATGAAGTATCATTATGAGTTTGACAGAAATCATAAAGATATAGTTCTATGAATATAAAGAGTGTATCAGACTGTACATGTCACCTAAACACACACACTTTGTACATACTAATCAAGATGAGCAGCTTGAACAAATGAAACATGGCTGACACACACAAACATTCCTGGTCTTGCTGAAGGGAATTTGCTTCTGGTGCTTGAGCCGCTGAGCGGTACCGAGCCACAGGGAGGCGCTAATAGGCCTTTATTTTGGACCAGTCACAGGAAAAAAGCAGAACCAATTGGAACTCGTTCCTTCTTAAATCATCCTTTTCCCTGTTTCTGACTATGGTTTGGACTGGACTTCTGAAGCCAAAAAGAAATCTAGTTTTACAGACATATTTTGCAGATGTTTTTGTTAATCCTCGACGGCGGTGTGGCCGACTGCCCTTTCCTTTGTCAGTATTATTTCAGGAATACTGATTGTTTACAGCCCATGGTTCCAAAACCACGACTCTTGATGAAGTATTCACTGCAACAGTTCTTGTTTGTATAACAGATGTGGCTCTACTGATGTGTATGTTTTATATTCAAGAGTTCATTTTTATTATTTACAAATAAAAGACTGTGTGGAAGAAGATCTTTGCTTTTCTTGACTTTTTCTCACTTGTTTCTTTGTTGTTTGTCAGTTGAAAGAAAATCAACCTTTATGAAAATGAATGAAAAAATGAAAAATACTTTATTTATCCCAGAAGGGAAATTCAATGTTGTAGTAGTTTTTTTTTTTTTTTTGTCCAACAATAAAACCAATAATGAAGACAATAATATAATAATAACAATCAAGGTCTGTTCTTGTTGTGGAGGCTAATGGCTGCAGACAGGAATGATCTTTTGTATCTTTCGGTCTTGCATCGGACCTGAAGAAGAGTGTGTAGAGAACTCTACACATAGAGAATGTGTAGAGTTCAGTAAACCTGGATTGTAAGAATGTTAAAATAATAGTGTTGGATAGAATATAATAAAGTTCCTTCTTTAATCTGCATTTTATATTATATATTAATGTAAATACATCAAATTAAAGATAAAGTTATTACTGTTATTAAAAACCCATCTGGAGCCGATCTACATGAAGTTTACATGTTTTCTCCAAGGATTCAGGATTTTTGCAAAGACCTAAATTAAACATGTTAATTAGGCATCGTTTGTGTGTGTGTACGTGCGTGTGCGTCAGGATCTGCATACTTCGAAGGCTGGATTTGTCGGCCAGTTGCGTCACAGTTTCACGACTAGGCCTGTCCCAATTTGAAGACTCCTTTGAATGTAGCTGACAAATCCAGCCTTTTTCCCCGATTTGAAGGCTGGGTCCGGTGTATCCGTCGCTGGCCAACATATCCCAACATGCATTGCGGGTCGAACGGGAGATTTTTCTTATGAGCAATGGCGGACAGTGAAGCGAGAGCTGCACCCAGAGATGATTGTACTTATTGTCATATTTGGGTTGTAGTGAACTCCAAAAGTACCCAGACTTCAGACCAACACAGACTCAGAGGTAAAGTGAAGTCAAAGTGAGGGTTATGGAGGTTAAGCCAGCGGTAAAAACACAGGTTCGGTAATGAAACTGATCGTGGACAAATTATGTCCACCCAGTGCATCAACACACAGTGGAGGATTCAATCTGGTGAGTTGTAGTTGACACTGTTTGGCTAGGTCAGGATGCATGAGATTTGGCTTGGAACCAGACTCAATAAACACACTGCAAGAGATAGAATCTCTGTGCGGTTTAAAAACAGCAGCGGTGAGAGTAAAGCGGAGTTTACTGTGTGAATCGCCCGTCAGGACCCCCAACATCATTGACGGGCTGATGACGCACAGTACAGGCACTGACCTGCTGCCAAGCGGCGCTGTCGCTCTTGAGGTGTCAGGCGGGCTGGACCGATCTGCATGGGAGATGAAGTACGCTCCGGAGGAGACTGCCAAGGAGGAGCTGGTTTTTCACCCTCCAGAAGAGATGATACGAAACCCAGAGACCGCTGACGATCCCGGGCACGATTGTCCAGCATGGTGGCCAACTTAATGAGGTCGTCTAGCGAAGTTGGATCATCCCGGCTGGCCAGATCGTCCTTGAGTTTATCAGAGAGTGCAATGTAAAACACACTCCGGAGTGGAGAGTCCTCCCAGCCTGTGCGTGCAGCCACAGTACGGAAGTCGATAGAGAAGTCAGCCACTGATCTTGTCTTTTGTCTCAGCGCCAGCAGCTCCTTCATGGCATCCTCTTTGCTTCCTCCAGGTGAGAAGGTTAGCTCGAACGCCTTCAGGACCTCATGGTAGGGAGTGAGCTCGATGGGATTTGTCTCTACGAAGGCGTCGGCCCACCTGAGCGCTCTTCCCCGCAGCAGGCTGATGAGGTAAGACGTCTTGCTCACGTCTGAACAAAAAGAACGGGGAGACCGGTTAAATATGATACGACATTGTCTTAAAAATCCCTTGCAATTGATTTGTTCACCAGCAAACGGTTCAGGACTTGGGATCGCCACCTCCCTGAATGTGGAGCCTGAAACAGAGGCTATAATGGTTGCTGCGGTTTGGTCTGACCTGGAGTGTGAAGGCATTCTGGCTGTTACCTTGGTGATTTGTTGGCTGAGGCGTTGGAGGTTTTCGGACATGACCGCTTACTGTTCAGCTATTTCCTTTAGGAACATTTCGTGTTGACCCAGCAGGATTCCCTGTTGTGAGAGTGCAGTCTGAAGCTGGGTGGTAGAGTTCATTTTGCCAGGTTGTCCTGTCATGTTTGGATTGTAGTGAACTCCAAAAGTACCCAGACTTCAGACCAACACAGACTCGGAGGTAAAGTGAATATTTATTTACAGTGTAGTAATAACAAAGGTAATTTGAGAATGACAATAAATATGAATGTGCAAGCAGGAGCACAGGAACAGGATCCAGGCGGACCTCAGGAGGAGCACTAGCGGTGGAGGAGACACAGGTTAGTGAAGCGGTTTCTGGGTTTATGAGACCAGTATGGTGTGCGGGGAAGGTGCTCACAGACTTACGGTTGATGGTGACGGGGTGAAACGTGGAGGAGGACTGCAGGGAGCAGCAGTGGTGGTGGTGTGAATCCAGCGGTGGTGATGATGATGATGATGATAGAAATCCTGAGACAAGACAACAGTTTTTGTGCAGGTGGTGGGTGGACAGAGCCAAGAGGAGGACCAGGGCAGGTGTAGATATCACGGGCTCAGTTAGTTTTGTGACTCACATTGCAGGAACTCAGACACAGACAGTACTCAGGTGCAAAAGTGAAAGGTTTATTTACAGTGCTGTACAAAGTGAGAATGTGCTCGGTGGTCTGGTGCGTCAGGGGATGTCTCAGCACTATAACAGAAATGTTCGTTAGTTCCAGATCCAAACTAAAAGGCTCAGGTGATCTTGCAAGGACTGGTGAGGTTAACTCACGGGATAGCTGAACTTGAAGGGAGGGCAGGTCCAGTGCGGTGCTGTACAGGGAGGTGGTGAGTCCAAGGTTGGGTGAGGAGGCTGGAGGGAGACAGACAGGTTCCAGGCGATCAGACACTGGACACGAAGAAATCCTCGGAACACAAGGAGCAGGGTAAATATTCCTGGAGAGAACACGATTAGTCACACACAAGAAGATCCGCCGTCTTCATAAACAGCACACAAATCTCAGAAACGTTTCTCGGAATCACTAGTAATTATCACAAAGAGTTGGCACACGGGAGCTACCATTCAGGTCAACAACCAGGCGATGACTGAAGGTCTGCCTCTGGCTTAAAGGAGAACGCCCGTTTTTTGCAATTGGGGCCTTATTTATACTGTGAGATGTGTTTTACTCGTCATCAGTGGTACTTTTTTGCGATTTGGATTCGTCTCGGAGATTTTTGATTCACACGGCAAACACCTAAACGCCAATAAACGAGAGTCGGTTGGGCCTGCGTTCGCCGACCCTAAATCGGTTTAAAATCAGTTCAAATCCGTTATTTTTTTAATCTGGCCATTTAGATACTCTATTGTTTATTCCGTTCCAGTGCCATTTTGAATCCTGCGCTCATAGAAATGATATTTTTTAGGAAGCTAAGCCACTGCACCAATAGAATGGGCGCGCGGAGAGATGACGTCACTCTCCCTTCACTGTAAAAAATATCGCTCTCCAGCGTAGTTCCTCACTGCAGAGAGATGACTCACCCGACACAGAACACACAACACACACAAACACTGAACCTGACATTACCCCCCCCCTTAACGACCGCCACCTGGCGGTAAGGCACGAGAAGCCTCAAAATCCCAGATGAGCTGAGGATCTTTAATAAACGAGGCCGGCACCCAAGACCTATCCTCGGGCCCGTAGCCTACCCAGGCTACTAGGTACTTCCAGCCTCTCCCTCGTCTGCGCACGTCCAGCAGACGATCCACCGAATAAACTAACTGTCCATCCACAACTCGGGCGGGCGGGGGGGGGAGTGGATGGTGGACACAGGGGACTGGAGTTTACTACTACTACTACTACTACTACTGTCATTTAGCAGATGCTTTTATCCAAAGCGACTTACATTGAGAGAACATACAAGCAAGAAATAAAAGAGAAGGAAACAATATAAGGAGGCGGACTGTTTGGAGTCCAGTTTAATTCCGACGCTGATACTTCAAGTGTATCAAATTTTTTTTTTTTTTTTTTTTTTTTT
>SSNP01000077.1:1280381-1306739 GCA_006937955.1 Pachypanchax playfairii | reverse complement strand
AAATTTTTTTTTTTTTTTTTTTTTTTTTAGTGAGAGATAAATTCTCAAATCGCTATCATAAATCATAAATTAATCCCACATTAAGACTGAAAGTGTGAAAGTGACAGTGAAAAGTGAAAGTTTACAGGTTTGATGAGGGACACATGAAATACTGGGTGGATCCGCATAGAAGCGGGTAAGCGGAGCTTAACAGTTGAGGGACCAGGAACAGACAGGATTTCATACGGACCAATAAAGCGGGGGGCTAGTTTCTTCTGAGTGTTTCTAAGTTGAATGTCCCGGGTGGAGAGCCAAACCTGCTGCCCAACGGTGTAGGTGGGCGCGGGAAGACGTCGCCGATTGGCCGTCTTACGATTCTGCTCCTTGGTGCGCTCTAACGCGGCCACCGTCTGCGCCCAAGTGCGCCTACACCGCTGGACATGGGCGTGAACTGAGGGATGAGCTGGAGGAATGTTTTCTGAAGGAAACAGGGGAGGCTGGTAACCAAGGGAGACCTCAAAAGGGGACTTGTTGGTGGCTGAGGAAACATGAGCATTGTGTGCGTATTCCACCCAGGGAAGATGGTCACTCCAGGTGGAGGGGTCGTTTGAGCACACACAGCACAGGGCGGCCTTCAGCTCCTGATTCATCTGCTCAGTTTGACCATTTGTTTGCGGATGAAACCCGGAGCTTAGGACCACCCGCGCTCCGAGCGCCACGAAGAACTCCCTCCAAACCTGGGCAATAAATTGGGGTCCACGGTCCGACAGGACCTCCTGGGGGAGCCCATGCAGGCGGAACACATGCTTCACTAGAAGCTTGGCGGTCTCAAGGGCAGAGGGGAGTCTTTTAAGAGGTATGAGGTGACAGGCCTTGGAAAAACGATCTACAACAGTTAAAATCACGGAGAACCCTTTGCTGACCGGCAGCCCTGTAATAAAGTCCAGTGCAACATGGGACCAGGGTCTGCCGGGGGTCTCAAGGGGTTGGAGCAGCCCGTGGGGATGCTGATTGGAGGACTTATTGCGCGCACAAATCTGACAGGCTTGAACGTACTCTTTAATGTCTCTGTACATAGAAGGCCACCAGAAAGATCGCCGGATCAGACCCATCATTCTCCCCACCATTCTCCCCACCTATGGATGTCCTGAAAACCGGGCGGTGTGAGCCCAGTGGAGCAGGCGAGAACGAACAGTCTGAGGGACATACCTGCGGTTCGGAGGTTGGGTGGCAGGTCCAGGATCAGCCTGTTGTGCGCAACTTATGGCCTCTTCGATGTCCCACGTGACTGCTCCGATGACACACTCTCGGGGCACAATGGTGCGAGTCTCTGGGGGTTCATCTATGGAGAACTGACGGGATAGAGCATCTGGTTTAATATTTTTAGAGCCGGGTCTGTAAGAGATCAGAAAATTAAATTTTGAAAAGAACAAGGACCAACGAGACTGGCGAGGATTTAATTGCTTAGCTGCTTGAAGATAGGCGAGGTTATTGTGATCTGTCCAAACCAAGACCGGTTCTGCTCCACCCTCCAGCCAGTGCCTCCATTCCTCAAAAGCCAACTTAATGGCCAGCAGTTCATGGTTTCCCACGTCGTAGCCTCGTTCTGTGGGAGTCAGGCGACGTGAGAAGAAGGCGCAGGGATGCAATCGCTGGTCGTGCTGTCCCACCTGAGACAGCACTGCGCCCACGCCTGAGTCCGAGGCATCCACCTCCATGGTGAACTGCTTAGATGGATAAGGCTGAATGAGGATGGGGGCACGGTGGAACTTCTCCTTCAGCTGGCGAAAAGCGTGTTCTGCCTCAGGAGTCCAGCTGAAGGGCGTCTTGGTGGAGGTCAAGGAGGTTAGTGCAGTAGCGGTCTGACTGTAGTTCCTGATGAATTTGCGGTAGAAGTTGGCAAAGCCTAAAAAACTCTGGAGCTGCTTACAGGTGACTGGTGTGGGCCAGTCCACCACAGCCTGGACCTTCATGGGGTCTGGCTTCACTTGTCCATTTTCAAATATGAAGCCCAGGAATCCTACAGTTCGTGCGTGAATCTCACATTTTTCGGCCTTTACAAAGAGGCGGTTCTCCAAGAGGCGCTGAAGCACCTGCCTGACGTGGATCTTGTGCTCTGCCTCTGAAAAAGAAAAAATCAAAATGTCATCAAGGTACACAAACACAAAAGAGTTCAGGAAGTCTCTCAGTACGTCATTTATCAGAGCCTGGAAAACAGCTGGGGCATTAGTGAGCCCAAAAGGCATCACTAAATATTCAAAATGTCTCAAAGGGGTGTTAAATGCTGTTTTCCACTCGTCTCCTTCTCGGATTCGGACCAGATGGTAGGCGTTCCGCAGGTCCAGCTTAGTGAAGATTGTTGCTCCCTGCACAGATTCAAAAGCAGACGCCAACAGAGGTAAGGGATATTTATTTTTAACCGTTATTTGATTCAGTCCCCAAAAGTCTATGCAGGGTCTGAGAGAGCCATCCTTCTTTGCCACGAAAAAGAAACCTGCTCCCAGAGGCGACGTGGACCGGCGGATGATCCCTGCCTCCAGTGACTCCCTGATGTAGTCCTCCATGTTATGGAGTCGACTGGATGGCAGAGGCGCTCCAGGAAGCAGCTCAATGGCACAGTCGTATGGCCTGTGAGGGGGCAATGATACTGCTCGGGAGTTACTGAACACCAGACGGAGGTCGTGGTACTCCTGGGGGACTCGGGTGATGTCCGGGATCTCCTCGGGTCTAGACAACTGCGACGACGTGGATCTGGCCAGGGCTGAGTGTAAACACTGTGACAGACAGTTCAGACTCCAGGAGTCAATTTTGCCTCCAGCCCAATTTATGTGTGGGTTGTGTGTCTGCAGCCAGGGATGGCCCAACACCACCGGAACCTGCGTAGAGGGGAAAATCAAGAACGAGATTTTCTCACGATGGTTACCAGAAATTACCACCTCTACGTCACTGGTCCGGTGGGTGATGGCGGTGAGAGAGCGACCATCCAAGGCTGCAACGTTGACAGGAGTCTGCAGCGGCTGAACAGGGATCTGCAGTTGTTTGGCTAGTGCAGCATCCAGTAGGTTCTTTTCACAGCCGGAGTCAACTAGAGCTTGAGTCTGGAATGAGTCAGACGAATATAACAGAGTTATGGGCAGAGTTAAACGAGAGGTTTTTCTTTCTGGAACCGTCAGACCTCCCGGTGTTACTGATGGCTGGAGTGGTTTAAACGCTTCGGACAGGCAGCGATGAAGTGTCCTGTTGTTCCACAGTATAAACACTCACGTGCCTCCATACGTCTCTGTCTCTCTGTGGGTGATAGCCGCGCGTTCCCCAGCTGCATCGGTTCCTCTCCGGTCTGGGCCGGCACAGCTCTGGCGATGGGCGCATTCTCAGCGGTCTTGTGACCGGTACGAGACGGAGAACGAGCGCGGTGTTCATCCCACATAAATCCGGTCATCCGGTGATCAATCTTAGTAGCTAGGCTTATCAACTCCTCCAAGGACTGGGGCTCATCTCTATGTAGCAACTGCTCCCGAATCGACTTATTAAGAGCGCCCAGAAAAGCTCCCATAAGCGCTGGCGCGTTCCAGCCTGATTCTGCTGCCAGAGTCCGGAAGTCCACTGCAAAGTCTGCCACCGACTTCTTGCCCTGTTTGATATGACGGAGGAGATGTGTTATTTCAGTCTCTGACTTACGGTATGTGAAGGTTTGTTCAAAGTCTTTAACGAAGGTCTCCAGGGATGTGCGTAATATGACGGAGTAGCTGTACTTGGCTTCCACCCATCGGAGTGCGCGTCCCCTCAGTAAGCCGATGATGTGGGCAATCTTGGACGCGTCGTCCGGAAAGGACTGAGGAGAACGGCAGAAGGTTAATGAACATTGTAAAAGGAATCCAGAACCTTTACCTGCCTCCCCAGCATAAGCTTCCGGGTTGGGTAGTGAAACATTGAGCACCGGGGCGCACGCCATGGGAACTGCAGGTTCAGGCTCCGGTGGAGCTGCGGCTGAAGGCGGAGGTGGCTGAGAAATAGCAGACAGCTGGTTAGACACAGTTTGCAACAGTCCATTGACTTCTTCCAGCCATTGCTGGTAATATTGCTGTCGCTCACACAGTGAGTTTAACATGGAGTCATGTCTAGCCAAGAGTTCAGAGGTTACAACGGGAATCTGTCTGGCTGAGTCCACGGGGTCAGACTGGCCTGGTTGTTCTGTCACGGGCTCAGTTAGCTTGGTGACCCACATTGCAGGAACTCAGACACAGACAGTACTCAGGTGCAAAAGTGAAAGGTTTATTTACAGTGCTGTACAAAGTGAGAATGTGCTTGGTGGTCTGGTGCGTCAGGGGATGTCTCAGCACTATAACAGAAATGTTCGTTAGTTCCAGATCCAAACTAAAAGGCTCAGGTGATCTTGCAAGGACTGGTGAGGTTAACTCACGGGATGATGCAGGTAGCTGAACTTGAAGGGAGGGCAGGTCCAGTGCGGTGCTGTGCAGGGAGGTGGTGAGTCCAAGGTCGGGTGAGGAGGCTGGAGGGAGACAGACAGGTTCCAGGCGATCAGACACTGGACACGAAGTAATCCTCGGAACACAAGGAGCAGGGTGAATAATCCTGGAGAGAACACGATTAGTCACACACAAGAAGATCCGCAGTCTTCATAAACAGCACACAAATCTCAGAAACGTTTCTCGGAATCACTAGTAATTATCACAAAGAGTTGGCACACGGGAGCTACCATTCAGGTCAACAACCAGGCGATGAATGAAGGTCTGCCTCTGGCTTAAGTAGCACCCTGCTCCTCATCAGCGCTGATCGCCGCCAGGTGTTGTTAATCTGCCTCGCTCTCCAGCGTAGATCCTCACTGCAGAGAGATGACTCACCCGACTCAGAACACACAGCACACACAAACACTGAACCTGACAGTAGGAGGATCCGAGGGGAGAGACAGACAACCAGGAGCGGGAACATACGTGGAGACGCACGTCGGGAGCTGGAACTGGGCCCTCTGGATGGCACGGCAGACAGCCAGTGCAGGAGGTAGAGGCACCCAGGAACCGGAGTCGGGATCTGGCAAGGAGGGACACGTAGAGAGTGGAACAAACTGGCATCTGTCTCTGGTTCCTCCACAGTATTTATCCCTGCCCAGGCGGGGCTGGGTGATGAGCCACACCTGCGCTGGAGTCTCAACAGCTGCTCTGCCACACCGTGGAGTACACGATTAGATCCATAACACAAAACACCACTCAGCAGCTGCTGAGACCTGACACTTATAGGCTTAAAACTGTTAGATTTAGGGCTTTGGTCATCTACTGTATAGAAAATATTCAAAAATTATTTTAGTCTGAAATGTTACAATAAAAGTGCTTGTATTGCAGTCTCTGCTCGTGTGGCAGGTCCCGTATGGTGCTCCTTTCATTTTTTTTATTTTATTGCAACAGAGTTTTATATCTTTTGAATTGATTTGATATGCCTTTATTGAAATTACATGGAGATACAGAGAACAGCTGACCGTCACTCTGCCGGCAGCCACGCCCTTAAGGCCGGCGCACATTGCTCTGGCCAGCCCAGGTTACACAGGAGAATACATACACATACATACAGTGGGGCAAAAAAGTATTTAGTCAGCCACCAATTGTGTAAGTTCTCCCACTTAAAAAGATCAGAGAAGCCTGTAATTTTCATCATAGGTATACCTCAACTATGAGAGACAAAATGAGGAAAAAAAATCCAGAAAATCACATTGTCTGATTTTTAAAGAATTTATTTGCAAATTATGGTGGAAAATAAGTATTTGGTCAATAACAAAAGTTGATCTCAATACTTTGTTATATAGCCTTTGTTGGCAATGACAGAGGTCAAACGTTTTCTGTAAGTCTTCACAAGGTTTTCACACACTGTTGCTGGTATTTTGGCCCATTCCTCCATGCAGATCTCCTCTAGAGCAGTGATGTTTTGGGGCTGACGCTGGGCAACACGGACTTTCAACTCCCTCCAGAGATTTTCTATGGGGTTGAGATCTGGAGACTGGCTAGGCCACTCCAGGACCTTGAAATGCTTCTTACGAAGCCACTCCTTCATTACCCGGGCGGTGTGTTTGGGATCATTGTCATGCTGAAAGACCCAGCCACGTCTCATTTTCAATGCCCTTGCTGATGGAAGGAGGTTTTCACTCAAAATCTTACGATACATGGCCCCATTCATTCTTTCCTTTACACGGATCAGTCGTCCTGGTCCCCTTGCAGAAAAACAGCCCCAAAGCATGATGTTTCCACCCCCATGCTTTACAGTAGGTATGGTGTTCTTTGGATCCAACTCAGCATTCTTTCCCCTCCAAACACGACAAGTTGAGTTTCTACCAAAAAGTTCTATTTTGGTTTCATCTGACCATATGATGTTCTCCCAATCCTCTTCTGGATCATCCAAATGCTCTCTAGCAAACCGCAGACGGGCCTGGACGTGTCCTGGCTTCAGCAGGGGGACACGTCTGGCACTGCAGGATTTGAGTCCCTGGCGGCGTAGTGTGTTACTGATGGTAGCCTTTGTTACTTTGGTCCCAGCTCTCTGCAGGTCATTCACTAGGTCCCTCCGTGTGGTTCTGGGATTTTTGCTCACCGTTCTTGTGATCATTTTGACCCCACAGGGTGAGATCTTGCGTGGAGCCCCAGATCGAGGGAGATTATCAGTGGTCTTGTATGTCTTCCATTTTCTAATAATTGCTCCCACAGTTGATTTCTTCACACCAAGCTGCTTACCTATTGCAGATTCAGTCTTCCCAGCCTGGTGAAGGTCTACAATTTTGTTTCTGGTGTCCTTTGACAGCTCTTTGGTCTTGGCCATAGTGGAGTTTGGAGCGTGACTGTTTGAGGTTGTGGACAGGTGTCTTTTATACTGATAACGAGTTCACACAGGTGCCATTAATACAGGTAACGAGTGGAGGACCGAGGAGCCTCTTAAAGAAGTTACAGGTCTGTGAAACCCAGAAATCTTACTTGTTTGTAGGTGACCAAATACTTATTTTCCACCATAATTTGCAAATAAATTCTTTAAAAATCAGACAATGTGATTTTCTGGATTTTTTTTCTTCATTTTGTCTCTCATAGTTGAGGTATACCTATGATGAAAATTACAGGCCTCTCTGATCTTTTTAAGTGGGAGAACTTACACAATTGGTGGCTGACTAAATACTTTTTTGCCCCACTGTATATACTGCATATATATAAGCACACGTAAACCTATGTGTTAGAAAAAACAGATGAACGAGACTACATGAGGTCAGCAGGAGGGAAAAAAGGGTCCAGCAGGAAGGCCCAGAACTCCGGAAGGTAAATTTTGGGGTAAATAGCTGGTATTTGTGGGCGTGGTATACGACTAAAGAAATGACTTCTAGAGAGTGCATAATGTGCTCGAAAGCACCAGGAGCAGTTCTAACTGTAATCTCAGATAAATGTACAACAAAAGAATGCACCACTGTTCAAAAGCAGAAGTGTAAGGAAGGAGAGTTTAATAATGGGACAGGAGTACCATTATTTTTTACATTTTCTATGTGTGGAATTAAATGCAGAATACTATACGGATCCTTGAGAATTCATAATTATCTTGATAAATATCGTGGGTATAAGATTCAGGAAAAATGGGCTGAGTGGCTCAACAACGAATTACAAAGTAAATTATGATGCCAAATATGAATATTTTGCAAGTGGAGGTTTCACAGACAGTGAAGGAACATGTGTAGGTAACACTAATTGTGAGGTTACTTGGGTTTTATCATGGTTTCCACATGCTAACATGACACCTAGTATGTTTCCTGTTAGACCTATTTGATGTGAAAATCCAGAACCACTAAGTCAGACATGTGATAATATGACAATGATACTTCTTTCTTTTAATTTCTTAAGTGAACAGACGTGGCCTATAGCAGATAGCTATTGGATGTGTGGAGATGATGTTTTATTAAATGTTATGCCACCATGTTGGATAGGATTGTGTACGATGGTGTGAATGAAGTTGCCTGTGACAGTTTTGCATGAAGGAATGAATTAAATCATTAAACTGGATGAGAGTAAGAAAAACCCCAGAGTGAAAAGGCAATATGTACCAGATAAAAATGTCTATCTTAACATAATAGGTCAACCTAAAGGAATTCCTGATGAATTTAAAGCAAGACATGAAGTAAGAGCAGGATTAGAATCGATAATCCCTCAAGTAGCTATTAACAAGAATGTTGAATGGATTAATTACATTTATTATAATCAGCAGATAATTCGTAATTACACTAATAATGCTCTTGGAAGCATTGGTGACCAAGTACATGAAACCAGCAGAATGGCATTACAGAATAGACAAGCCTTAGATTGGATATTAGCAGAGAATGGAGGGGTTTGTCATTTGTTTGACGACGATCAGTGCTGTACTTATATCCCAGACAACACAGCAGCTGACAGAATGTTTTCTGAAGCAATGGCAAAGTTAAGAAAATTAAGAGATGAGCTCAGTGAGAATGTTGGTAAGAATGACTGGTCTGGGGGTTGGTTTGACCTAAATTTAGGAAGCTGGAAAGCACTATTGATAAAAGTAGCAATTAGTGCGGCCATAGTACTAATTGTAATTTTCTTGTTGACATGTTGCATCCTGACAGTCTTGAGGCGATGGTGGTCAAAGGCACTGGCCACGCAAATGAACTTGGCTGCTGCATCACAACTGGTCCAGTTCGAACAGACTGCTGCTAATTACCCTCTTCACTACCGGCATGGTTGAGCATCCCTTGCCAAGGACTGTGATGATGGCAAGGACCGCTCAGGAACTGAAGGCCAAGATAAATAAACAACCATGCACCATATCATCATTTTTTCCATAATTTCTAACTCCAAGCTGTAAAAACCGAAATTCTTATTGGATTTAATGCATATCAAGTGATGTGTATTTGTGTAACGAGGGAGGGTGTGGCCTAAGGAGATTAACAACCTATATCAAGGTGTGCATAATTATTAAGCAGATTCTTCTCCTCAGGAAAAATTATCCAAAAAAAGAGATTTAACAGACTCTGAAAAGGTAAAAATTGTAAAAAGTATTTCACAGGGATGCAGCACTCTAGAAATATCTAAGATATTGGGGCGTGATCATAGAACCATCAAAAGTTTTGTAGCAAATAGTCAACAGGGGCGCAAGACACGTGTCGAGAAGAAAAGACGCAAACTAACCCCCAAAAATTGGATAAGAATCAAACTTGAAGCTACCAGGAACCCGTTATCCTCCAGTGCTGCCATATTTCACAACTGCAACCTACCTGGAGTGTGAAGAAGTACAAGGTGTTCAGTTCTCAGAGACATGGCCGAGGTAAGAAAGGCTGAAACACGACCACCTCTTAACAAGACACACAAGTTGAAACTTCAAGAATGGGCCAAGAAATATATGAAGACAGATTTTTCAAAGGTTTTGTGGACTGATGACTCTTGATGGACCAGATGGACGGGCCCATGGTTGGATCAGTAATGGACACAGAGCTCCGCTACGACTCAGACGCCAGTAAGGTGGAGGTGGGGTACTGGTATGGGCAGGTATTATTAAAGATGAGCTAGTTGGACCTTTTTGGGTTGGGTACAGAGACCTGGTGGACCACTTTGTGTCCTGGTGTTCGAACAATCATCTCATCTTGAATGTGAACAAGACAAAGGAGATGATTGTGGATTTTAGGAAGAGCAGCAACATACCAACACCCATTTCCATCATGGAGAGGAAGTGGAGGTGGTGGAGGAGTATAAACACCTGGTGTTCATCTGGACAACAGACTGAACTGGAGACACAACTGTGATGCTGTTTTTAGGAAGGGACAGATCAGACTGGACTTCCTCAGGAAGCTTAGATCCTTCAATGTTTGCAGCAAGATGTTGAAGATCTTTTATAAGTCTGTTGTGGAGAGTGTGATCGCGTCTGCAGTCACCTGTTGGGGGCGGAGCATCAGAGCAGGTGACATGAAGAGGTTGAACAGATTGATAAGGAGGGCTGGTTTTGTTCTGAGGACTGATCTGGAGTCTCTTTAGTTGATTGTCCAAAGGAGGATGAAGAACATGATGGAGAACCCTCATCATCCTCTTCAGAACACAGTAACTCAACAACAGATTGTCTTCAGTCAAAGACTTCTTGAGATCCGCTGCAGCACAAACCGCTACAGGAGATCGTTCTTGCCCACTGCTATAACCTTCTTTCTGCTTCTGCTCTGTCCGAGGACACACGCACATTCCAGCTGCTCCTGCTTATCTATTTCCTTACCACACTGTTCCAGCTTTTGTCTGTGTTTCTCTTTACTGGCTGCTGCAAACTGAAAATTAAAATGGATCTGGTTTCGTGGTCACTCAGCGCACTGGACAAAGTTTTTTCAAACTTAAGGCTGAAAAAAGGGGAGCAGTCATGCTCGGAGTTGACCCTGCCGACCAGGTTTACCATGGATTCCTGGGGAGAGCGGAAGACATGCCTGTCTGCTCTGGAGGTCGAAGACGTGGAAGATGTCTATATATCTGGATTACAGATTGTGGGGTACCTGCTGATCGGCGCTGGTGGTTACCTGATGTATCGACTCATTCTAAAGTTATGGATTGGATGGGCTGCTACTGGCAACACTTGGACTAAAAGATTAGGAGATCTGGATCACAAACTGGATGCGGTGTCAGAGCAGTACCGTGACCAGCTGACTGTGATTCTCGAACGGGACAGAGAATGCCAGGTTCGAGACAGCAAGCTGGCTGACGGGGTGCTAGAGCTGAACCGTAAACTAGCTGGGCTGCTGGATCTAAATGGAAGGAGTGGCGCCACTTTGGAGAAGTTGCCGTTTCGGCTCGGAGTGGAGAAGTGATTGATATTATTGGCTGTGGTACAACGCAATTTGGCACTAATTTGGCTATTTCCGACCTTTTTTTGAGATAAGAGAGCTTAGGGCAGAGCTGAAGAATTTCAACAGCTTCTTATCGTCCATATGGCGCACTGTTGTGAAAAAAGTCAGAAACAGCCAAAATAGGGCCAAATTGTATTTTAGGGACAAATGAAAAGACAGCAGGTTTTAGAAAGCTCAGGGCTGAGATGGCTCACCTCTTTACTGGTGTAAAGTGTCCAGGGACTTTGGGCTTTTTGACTGAAATTTAATTCCATACAATAGTATGACAAGAAATTGCATAAAAAGCTTCAACAACATGTGCCACCAAGGTCCAATTGTGAGCCAGGCACGTGGGTTCCAAGGTTTGGGATGTGAGTCTTCTAGAACAGCTTTTTGAAGGTTCCTGAGGGAGTCCATGTTGTCTTGGACGTGGGTGTCATTTTCTCCAGGAATGTAGGTGCAACAGGTTGTGCCTGTCATTACGCAAACGCCACCTCGTTCAGCTGTGAGGGTGACCAGCACAAACTGGTGTTGCAGAATCATGGCCTTCATAGCGTCGATTTACCTTTGTCTTCCCTTCTGGATGTTCATTGTCAGGTTCAGAAATTGGTTGAAATGGGAGGTGAGGGTTTCTATCCTCAGCAGGTTCTTTCCGGTACCAAACCAAGGGAATAGAGAGAGAGTCACTTTTTGTCCATCTGTCCAGAGCTTGTGTTCAGGAGAAACATCACACTCCCATATGGGATCGTGTGGTGAGAACTCGACGGATCTTCTTTCTCGGTGACAATGGGCTTCGTACACTTGTCTGGAGCTGATGATAAGAGTGTGGTCACTTGACGTCAATCTACAAAAGCACGCTGAGTCCTTGAAAGACATGTTGTGTCCGTAGAGGATGGGTTGTTGAGATGATTTGGGCATCACAGAGCAAACATAACAACCACTCAAGTCCTTGTCATCTGCGAGCATTTTCTGATACTGATACCAGAGGTTCGGACCGCAATGAGGGTTCGGATGTGATGAAAGCCAGTTGTCAATCTTTTCCTGGTATCCTTGTACTTTGCGAGAGGTGGAGCTTCCCGTCCCATTTGAAGGAGACAGACACCACCATGTGGTCAGACATACTACAGCCACAACACAACAGAGAATCCACCTGGCATGTGGAGATCCCATTGTTGCTAGGCTACAGAGCCACCAGAAACTAGATGAACAGGGTGTTGTTGTTTTCTTCATGCATTGAGACAAGTGACCACTAAAAGGCCAATTCCCTTTGTAGCAGGACTTCACCACTGCCCAAATTAGGGGTCCAGCACTCTCTGCAGCTTACAGTGACTGAGATGTATCCAGCTGGGTCTTTCAGCAATCTTCACAGCTGTCGGCGTGGTTATGAGCACTTGATAGTGTCCTTCCCACTTAGGGCTGGTCCAGTGTTTTCTTTTGATGACTTTGATAAAGACCCAGTCTCCTGGTTTCACCTTCTGGTCTTCCTGTAAAACAGAAAAAGGAAAAAGGAAAAGAGGGCAGATCATTTGTTCCAACAACTTCTTTCTGCCTCAGCACTCTTCTCGTATAGTCTGCCAGTGTCATTTCTCCCTGAGCTTTTTCTAAGTCAGGTGAAAAGAGTGAGAGTTTGTAAGGTCTGCCATAAATAATCTCAAAAGGTGTTAGTCCTTTTTCTGTAGGTTTCTGTAGGTTATTCTCATGTAAAGCCTGACTAGATCCAAGCACTCAGGCCATGGCCTTTTCGTTTCATCCATACATTTCCTAACCCTGCTATTTATTGTGCCATTGTAACGTTCCACCAGTCCCGCACTCTGGGGGTGGTAGGCACAGTGATTTTTTAGGTTCATACCTAAATGATCTGCCATGTGCTGTATGATCTGGTTCACAAAGTGTGGTCCATTGTCAGACCAAATGGTCTGAGGGATCCCATGAACTGCAATAATGTTTTTACATATAGCTTTTTGCGACTGTTATTGCATCATTCTTCTTTGATTGAACTATTTCAACCCATTTAGAGTAAGCATCGATCATGACTAAACAGTACTTATAGGGACCACTCTATGTTAGTTCAATGAAATCCATGTGCATGATTTGAAATGGATATTATGGCTGTGGAAACTGGCCTCTTTTAGGTCTCATGTTTCCTTGTGGGTTGTGTTTTACACAGATGGTACAAGCTTTACAGAAGTGTTTTAAGTAGGAAATTATTCCATAAGTTGTAAATTGTTGCTGTATTAGCGCCACCATCCCCCCTGTTGACACATGGCAGGGCCCATGCGTCACAATAGCAGCCGCTTTAAAGAGGGAGTTTGGTAGTATTGGTTTTAAGGCAACTTTATACAGTCCATCTGAGTCAAGGAACGCCCCTTTTGCTTCCCACATTTGTTTTTCAGATCTTGGCTTCATGATATTATTCTTTGGTTGAAATTACCTTTAATTTGTTGTTCTCATCCCCTAAAGAGTGAAGAACAGGATTTTTTGTTTATTTACCTGAAATTATTGAAATCTGGAGATCGAGCAGATTTTAAAATATTTGGGTTTAAAATACTTCCACTCATTTTCAAATAAAGATTTTCCATTAAGAGTGATGAATTTCAGTTTGAAAAGAACAAATATGTTTGTTAACCCAGCTGTGATAACAAACTTCACTGTCACAACAAGAGAGGTCCAGTTGATTTTTGTGTTCTCAAGGTTTCGCCTTTTTTTTCATTCTAGTTGGAAAGAAATAATCATAATGAGTGCTGTATCAATAAAATCAAAGAGTTAACATTAAAGTTATAGACAGAACCCACTTCAATTGATTAATCACAACCAGGTTATTTAGTTAAGGATATATTAATACTGGTTGACCTTTAACAAAGTGAGTTAGTTTTATCCATCCAAATGAAGAATTCTAGGTCAGAGGTCACAGTGTGAAATCCTAAGGACTGTCTGTGACTCTGTTCACAGCTTCAGATTTGAGCAGCTCCTTATTTTGAATTCTAATCTTAAATTTATTTAAGTTTGATAATTTACTAAAACACAATTGCTTCTTCAACTTTTCCCCCTATTTCTGATTTGCCATTCAGGCAATGAGTATTTTTGTGTAACATTATTTTACCCAAAATATACATATTGTTTTTTGGACTTATATTTTGTAGACCTGGCACATGATTTCTGTAATCCTAGGTTTCTAGAATTAATGACAGTTTTACAAGCACCTGAGTCACAGAGAAATGAAACATTTTGTACATTTACTTCGAGGGTGATATAAGGCTTTTCTGTTTGAGCATTTAAGAGTTAACTAAATTTGACCTGATAAAGTTTTATTAGTTAACAGGAAACTGAGTAATGTAGCTTAATTTGTCTCAAATATTAAACTTTTAAAATATTTTTTAGATTTATGATTCACACTAGTGCTATAGTGAATGAGTTGGAACGTAGAATTTTATAGAAGAATTATTGTTTGTTAGTTCTGAATCACTCACTCTCACATAACTTCTGCAGTGTTTTTGTTTCATGTACTGACTCTAAGGTCGTATAGAGACACTTATCAGCTGCAGCTGAGCAAAAATTTCCCCATGAGAGCAGGACACAGACACAGAATTAAGCTTATTTTAGAAATGTTGTTAAGAGATACTAACACACAAGTGCATTCATTTTAAAACACCTACAAGTCTACACAAAGATTTAATATTTCCAATCAGATCCTGTAAAAGAACATTATTAAAATTCAATTTAGTAAGTATTGTGTCTTGTACTAACAGGACAAGATAAACAAGCACAAACAAATTGTATTGTAAATTTAGAGTACTTTCTGGAACCATAATGGTAAAGGTCTTTTACTAAATACCTATACAGTCCCACCTCTTTAGCCATTGAAAGCCTATGGGTGAAATATCAGTAGTTATTATTATTTCCAAATTAACCATATCTTTGTCATTATATAATGTCTGTCAGACAGACAAAATATTTTTTTTGTCATGTAATGAAGTATTAAAAGGTTTAGTGAGTGTGTTATAGAATAAAATTTTGTCATCTCTTAAAAGACGTCATGTCTTTTTAGTTCTATTTTTAGTTATTGTGCTACTAATAACACATATATAGGCTAAACTTTCCATCAGTTTTATGTAGTTCTTCACATCAACTCCCCGTGATGGATTTTATTTTAATACAAGCTTGTTATTATTATTATTATATATACAGTATAATAATGTATTATTTTCCTCCTCAGAATCAGGCGAACTAATCTGTATGAAGTTCACTGATCAACCAATTATTTGGGATAGACACCTGATCTCTCACACATTCATTACACAAATGTATAAAAGATATGAGAATCTCCACACATCATTTTTCAGTCTCAGTGGTAGCGGTTAACAGATACCGATACTTTGAGATGCAGAAGACCTGGAATATGATAACTTTCATGAAGTCCAGTTAATCCCAGGTGGATGGTTCTTAAAGATGTGTGGATCAGCATCTTGAGTCAGGTGATGAAGTTCTGCATGAACACTGTTCTGTACTAGATCACGGATTCTGGCTGGCTGCTGGTCTTGAAGGCCAAGTTTGAGTAGGTTCAGAAACTTTACCCCAGATGGACTTCAGCAAACCTCAGAGCGCGTTAGATAACGCGTACAATAAAATTATAAAACTAGAAAATTTGCATTCCCTGCGGAAATGCAGTGTGAATGCTGGCAGCTGAAAAAGTTGAATTTAGTTTCTAAGTTGAAGAGAGCTGAAATAGTTAAAGAGTTGAAAAAGTTGAAAGAGTTAAAACAGTTGAATGTATTTCAATAGAGCTAAAGGGGTTCACAAACTTAAATACTTTTTAAAGTTGAAGATATATCAATAGCTTAAGTGGTATCTTCAAGTTGAAGAGAGTTGAAGTAGTTAAAAAAGTTGAAAAAAAGTTCAAGAGTTGAAGGATTTTAATGTATTTCAATGGAGTTTAAGGGGTTCACAAACTTAAATACTTTTTAAAGTTGAAGATATATCAATATCTAAAGGTGTAGTTTAAAAGTTGAAAAGAGCTGAAGTAGTTAAAAAGTTGAAAAAGTTGAAAAGTTGAAGAAAGTTTAATGATTTGAAAATTTTCAATGTATTTCAATGGGGCAAAAAAAGGGCGCAAATAGTTTAATAACTTTAAGAGTTGAAGAGATATCAATACCAAAAGTCATAGCCGTAATGTCCTAAAAGAGCTTAAGAGTTTAATAGTTAAACGGTTCAAATCGGCCAAAAATCGTTGAAGGAGTAGCGTGCCAAAAAGTGTACGGAAGACTTAATAATAATAATAATCAAGAGAAACAGGAAAACATTTACTGTGAATGCTTCCAGAATTCACACTAATTATATGTTTGCTGATGTTGCTGGAATAAATACACTCTGCACTTGGCTTTACTGAGTGTTTACTCAAAGGAAAATAAAAAAGACAAAGTGTGGATGAAAAGTTTATTAAGTGTTTCAATTAACAAAATGAACAACATCTAAATAACTGAACTGAAACTTCTTCTATCTGCAGAGACTTTTAATCTGACTTGTGTGCCGCCCTGAAGGGATTTAGCTAATCATTATTTTGAGGTTCTTTTCTTCGTTTCTCAGACAGAAGCTCTGAATTTTGTTAAGGGTGAAAACTATCTTTAAGTATCTGAACAAGAAAAGTTACTAAGTCGTTCTCTTTATAGATACACATTAGTGACACGACTTGGTTGTAGAAGTTAATGTAACTTGAACAGATCTAGACAATAAAGGGTTTATCTAAAATCACACAGAATAACAACATGAACTTCTAGTTTCCACGTCTACGGGTCATTAATGACTTTCATTACTAACTTATAGATGGAGGTATTTGAATAAAAGTGTGTTTTCTAATCTTTAAGTAGAACATGAGGTAGAACTTTCAGTTATCAGGCTCCTCTACTGTAGAACCAGCTTCTACTGTTAATCCATCAGGCAGGATCAGAGGTCCCAGTGGGTTCAGCCAGAACCCCTCCTGGTTCTGGTTCTGCTGTTCAGGATGGAGGGTTACGTTGAACTGATGATTCAACCCGATCAGCTGGTTCTTCAGACAGGAAATGTTTTATTTTCACTAACTGACTTGATGTTCCTGTAAAGAACCTTTAAATGAATTGTTTTATGAATTGATGCTTTAGAAATAAAAATGAACTGAATTTTCACTTTTATCAAGATTTATTACACAAACAGACACACCAGCTGGTTTTAGGACTAATGGAACTTGCTGACCGGTCATGTGACAGTCAGTTTTATTTATTGATCATAAAACATGTAAAAGATGAAATAACATCTTTGTGGTGTCAGTGGAGGAAAAAAGACAGAACACATTGATCTGCTTGAAAGATGCAGAAAACATCAGATGGAGCTATAATAAAGTGAATAAACCAACAACCCAACCTTTAAATCCGTTTTTGGTTAACAGAAGGTTCCGGGTCAGAACAAACGGTCTCAGAACTTTGCTGCCATCTTGTGGTACGTCTGAGGAACTGAACAAACCAAATGGAGCGGGAGATGTTCTGATGAAACACTGAAAACGTTTTCAAAGTTTTATTTTCATGGCTGTAAGACACGCTGTTCAGTCTCACTGTGACAGTTACATCATAGAAAATATCACAACAATAACTGATGCTGTCAGAAGAACCGGATGAGTTCGGAGGCTGGTCGGAACCGGTTCAACCTTTTAACGGAAACGGTGTGTCGATGTCTTTTAACATTCACCTGTACATTCAATACGTTCTCACCACGAACTGCATCATTTCACCAATTAATCTCTAAGATGATCAGAAAAGTCACCCGCGCGTGACGTCATGCCACAGTTCTAATTACTGACATACTGATCCAAATGTTGCTGCTTTTGTTAACAGCGTCGTTGTACTTTTTTATGACACGTGGCTGAATGTGCGGAGCGTTTATCTGCGCACGCTGATCACGTGCACAAATCCCATTAGTTTCCCTTTTCACGGATTAACTCCCTTTTGGGTCCAGCTGCTCATCACGTATTGGACTTCATCTCAGAGACAACCCTCATTAGAAGCTGACCTGCAGGAACCCGCAGGAACCTCCACAGGAACCCGCAGGAACCTCCACAGGAACCCGCAGGAACCTGCAGCCTGTTCATTCACTCTCTGTTTTTCTTTCTGTTGTTTTATCAATTTAGTTTCTGTTATTGTTATTATAAGTGTTTGTTTTAGTCCTTATTTATTTTTCATTTTAGTTGTAAAATTGTCTCCCTTTATTTTGAAGAGGCACCTGGCCGCGCGCTTTCCGCTCAGGTGCAGCGAGCTGAAGGAAGCGGGTGAGTCTCACCTGCCGCTCATAGATTGTCAAAGTTTGTGTGCGAGAGAGAGAGAGCGAGGGAGTGTGTTTGCGCGCGAGAGTGAGATTGTGTGTGTGTGTGTGTGTGTGTGTGTGTGTGTGTGTGTGTGTGTGTGTGTGTGAGAGAGAGAGAGAGAGAGAGAGAGAGACCGTGTGTGTGAGAGAGTGTGCGTGTGTGTGTGTGTGTGTGTGTGTGTGTGTGTGTGTGTGTGTGTGTGTGTGTGAGAGAGAGAGAGAGAGAGAGAGAGAGACCGTGTGTGTAAGAGACTGTGTGCGTGTGTGTGTGTGTGTGTGTGTGTGTGAGAGAGAGAGAGAGAGAGAGACCGTGTGTGTAAGAGACTGTGTGCGTGTGTGTGTGTGTGCGCGCGCGCTAATGGCCTACAAGGGTTTAGTATTACAATTTGAATTGTCTGGTAGGAGTCACCGTCATTACCGCAGGATTTCGTTCCCCCCGCACGGCCCGCACCTCCCCGCGCACACTTTAATCCAATTAGATAACCGGGCTCCCGCGAGCTCACGCGCTCCTTTTACTTTCGCTGTTTTCTGTTGATGCTCATTAGAAGAGGTGATTTATGACCGAGCGGAACTGAACCAGCAGCTGAGCGGTGATTTACAGGATCCGACTTCATTTCCACCCTGAGACCTGCTGGAGAATTATTCTGATGGATTAATAATCCCGGTGGAGAATCTTTACCGTTACATAAACAAATACTGCCGATTTATATATGGACCACTGGAGACTGTTGTGTTTAATATATAGGCCTACAGCCTAATAACAATAATAATAAATATTATTATTATTAGATTATTATTAGCATAATAATAATAACCCTCTAATAATAATGATAATAATAATTATTATTGGGACGCACGTGCTGACGCCCTGGTGAGATAATAAAACAGAAAACATCTTTTTTTCCGTCTGATAAATCCGTTTCTGAAGTTTATTTAAAATATTTGTTGTTATTTTTTTTTGTAAATGATCCGGGACGGAAGGTTTTTGTTTACAGTCGGAGCTCCTGGTTGGAGGTAAATGCCCACGCGCACTTCACACGGAGAAATAAACTCCTTGTTTTGGAAAAGATTCTCAAACGGATCGAATTTACGCTGAAATGCCTTTAAAACCAGATTCTAGTTTTTATTTCATTTAGAATGTAAAATCTGGAGGTTCGGTTTGAACGTTCGGGCCTGCATCGCGCGGCTGGTATCGGGGACCTGCTCTCGCTCCCCGGCCCTGCTGACGGTGGCCATGGGGGACACGGGGGGGCGCTAGAGTCCGTGTTTGGAGACGTCCGGACAGCATCGAGGGGAGGTAGCGGTTCGTGTTTGTTTGACTGGCATCGCTCACTGGATGGGTACATTCCACCAGCCGCTGCGCTGCCGGAGTTCCGCTGAGCACGGGATTTGTACGGTTCCATGTTCATGTTCTAACCGTGTGTAAAAGTTGAAGGTCAGGTTAAAATCTTAAGATTTTGGATCCTGGTTTTGAAATAAAGCAAATCAACCTTCTTTTTCGTGTTAAAAGTCACACGCACATCCTCAACACACCTTCAGGAGACAACTGTCGGGTTGCTTGTCACATGTTGTCTCTGGGACTGTCCGGAGTGGGGTTGTGTCCTCCCGCCGGTCCACTTAGAACGGTCAGACACGCCCCTCTTCATGAGCACACTCCGGGTGTCTCTCAGATACCTGCAACACGGAGAAATGTGTTAAAAACACCTAGAAACGTCACATGACCCACTCATTAGAGGAGGAGCATGATGGACACGGGTATGAGGGGGGTGGGGGGGGTCTCGGAAATCTGAGGTTTTTAAAGACCTCCGAGACCACGAGGGTCTCTCTAAGTCCGGATCCACACTGACTCATTTTATCTTGTATATCAAACAGTGATACGAGAGCGGTGTGTGTGTGTGTGTGTGGGGGGGAGTAATCCCTGTCACCCTGCATGAGTTCATCTGATACCGGCGAGCACACGCCGCTCCGCGTGTGCACGGCTCTGCGCTGAAGGCGCTCCGAGGGGAGGAAGGAATTCGGTCCTCCGGTAACTGTTCAGCTCTTTTTATGTGATATACATGTACGGATGTGCGTGCTGCACAAACACGCGCTCTAAGTGAATAAATACATTCAGCACGGATGAAACTCAGTGGGTCACAGAACCATTGGAGCCGGTTCGTTCGGGGTTTTAAAAACCTGTTTCCTCCCGGTTGTTCCTGCGTCTCTCAGCCCGAGCAGGCAGCCCGTTCGGACCGGGACCGGGACCGGGGACTGTGTTATAACATGTTTTTTCCTCATATCTCCAAATCGCGTGTTCGCTCATGCGGGAATCATGCACGCGCAGGCCTCATCCCTGATCTTCCAGATGTTTGAGCAAGTCTTTTCCCTCTGACTCATGTCACCGGGGCGAACGTGCGTTTTAACTCGCCGGTTTGGGACAAAACTAGTCAGTTGACCCCCCCAACCCCCCCCAGTATTTTACATACATAGTGAAATGCAGATGTGCGTGTCCGCGATGCGTGGCGTGGGGAGGAGGCTCCAGGTCTGAGAGCTTTGCACGCGCTGCTTCAGTAGCTTCACCTGTTACGGTGCTCTGCTCGGTTCCGCCGGAGTTATGGGGCCCACGGTGCACCAATACCTCCCGCGTGCACCAGAGCGCGGCCTGTGGATCTCTACTCTGAACCTCCGGTCACTGGCGCGCCTCTGTGGCCCGGCTGCTGTTCGGTAGAACCGAACCACGCGCTGCCTTTTACACCCAGATTCATGCGCGCGCTTTGTGGGCTTTGATTATTGCTCCCGCTTGGAGTGCGTGAGGCCCCGCATGTAAACAATGTGTAAGTGTGAGTCCTCACTGATCTGTAACCGAACTTAGTGTCACCCGGTTTACCGAATCAGGCGGATTAGATACGGACACCAACAGGCCTTCCAGAACCCGGAGGCCTCGGAACAGGACGCGGGTCCTCTACCTGTACAAGGGTTCTGTTCAGGAGAAACAAGGACCTGCGATCTGCTACACACACACACACGCACCCACACACACATACGCGCGCGCGCACACACATTTCTCACTTTGTCTTGTAACTTTAAAGTGCCTAATGGGGGCTTTAGGGTGAGGGGTGGGGGGATGGGGGGGGTGGCGGGATAAGAAAATTTACCTCTCAAAACACTAAACATTGGCGCCAATTGGAGCGATGGATTTAAATAATAACAAGAACAACAACAACAATAATAATAATAATGAAATAAATAAATGTAAAAGATAAATTAAAAATAAAATAAATAATAATAACAATATTAAAATAATAATAATAGTAATATCTTCTTTGCACTCTGCATCTTTATGTGTACCTTAACTTCCACACACCCCGAACAACAATCACCTCTATGCGCACACACGCACGCGCGCTCGTACATACCGCCCCTCTAATAAGCCAAGTTGCGAGCTGCAACCTGCAAAAATATTTCTCTCCCCGGTCATACATTTCCCTCTTGACGTTAAACCTCCTCCTCCTCTTCCTCCAACCCCCCTCTCTCTCTCCATCTCACTCTCTGTGTCTCTCTTCCATCTGCCCCCCTCTCCTCCTCCTCCCCTTTTGTGTCCCCCTCGGTTTTAAGTGCGTGTCCTCTTCGGTCAGTTCGCGTTGCTCCGGGTCTCCGAGCGCGTCCTCGCCAGCTGCTGTCGCTCCTTCACGGAGCCGCTCGAGCTGCTTCACCCGTAGAGTCGTTCCGTTTCTGTGTGAATCCTTCTTTCCGTTCTTCTCTCTTTTCCTCCAAATCTTTCTCAAAACGCCCGCGACTCTCTTCCTCTCCGATCTAGGCCGCTCTCATTTTAAGGTAAAAAGAGGAAGGAGAATAAAAGAATTCCCGGTAACCGCACCGGGCTGCGCTGCGTCTTATATTACCGAACCCCCTTTATTACAAGCGTGTTTACAATCTCTCCCCCTCCTCCTCTTCTTCTCCTTCTTCCTCCTCCTTCTCCTCCTCTCTACCCCCCACCACCGACTCCCTGCACGGTATGCAGCTCGAACCTGAGGCACATCTGAAAGTCATCACGCGGCCCGTTTTCACTCCCACATGCGCGGGGACGACTTTTTAGATTTGACGCATATTTACAGAAAAAGACTGATGAATAGAAACAGAGAAGGTGTGTGTGTGTGTGTGTGTGTGTGTGTGTGGGGGGGGGGGGGGGGGTGTCACACACACTTTCACAGCAAGCAGCGCGAGTGGCTTGAGTTTCACGGTGTGACGCGGAGCGCGTGCCGGAGTTCAGGCCCGCTCTTCAGTGAAAGTGGACTTCTTCCTGAAAAGTTGAATAAAGTTACAGATTCTCGAGTAAACGTGCGTGCGTGTGAGTGAGTGTATGTGCGTGTGTATGTCTGTCTGTGTGTGTGTGCGTGTGTCAGTGTGAGGCAGCCTTTGGTTCGTGCAGCTCGTGAGGAGACCCTAATCCTGTGACACGTGAGCGCGCAGAGGGACGTGAGTCTACATGTATGTTGGCGGTTCAACCTGTTCGTACTGTTCGCTTCATCCCTATGACACGCGCACCACTACATTCACCGGATCGCATCATGTGCACGCGCTCCAGCTTCACGGACACGTCCGGATGACCTTAGGCCACAGGCTGTTCACACACGCACGGACACACACAGATCCCGGAGACACACACACTTTTCTATTTGCATATTGGTTTCATTAGACATCTCTCAGCGTCCCTGCCGCTCTCTCTCTCTCTCTCACGCGCGCGGACAGATACACACTCTCTCTCCCCTCCCTCTCCTCTTGTCCGGCCCCCCTGATCTCCGTGTCCATTGGCTTCCACCGGGTCTATTTCTCGTGTCCAACCCCCTCCCTCCCTCCCTCTCCTTCTAATGATCGTCCATTGGTGTTGTAACTGCGCGTCCCGGCCGTCCCTCCTCCCACTCCCACTCCCACTCGGGTGCCTCGGCCCTGCCCATGTTTTTGTATGTCGGGTGTCCGTCCGCCGCCTGACGCTCAAGTTCGCCGGGAACGTCACGTCAGTGCACTTGAACTTGCACAGCTAAGAGGGGAGGGGTGGTGGGGTGGTGTGGGGGGTGGAGGGGGCTTTTGCCATTTTTTCCATCTCTCTCCCTTTCTCTCTCTCCATCCACCTCTCTCTCTCTTTTTCCTCTGCTCTTCTTTCTCAAAAAAGCCATGACGGCGATCCCGCGATCCATCTTCGCCTCCGCACTATCTTTATATTATTTCTAATTTATGTTGATTTTGTTTTCTTGTTCCGTTTACTCCACTTCCTCCCGTGGATGTCCAGGGCGTTGGATGAAGATATTTTTCGCCCCACCGGAGACTCCTCTCTAACCCCGGTTCTCCCCGATGTGATCCGCGCTGAACGCAGCCGCCGACAGCCACCATGTCTCGCCGCAAGCAAGGCAAACCTCAGCACTTGAGCAAACGGGATTTTTCGCGTAAGTAAAGCTGCAAAAGAACGAAACATTGTCATTTCTGCTGCCTTTGATTCCGCTACATTAAGAGCGGAAACCGCAGCGTCGCAGGGGCATGTGGACACCGGACGCACCGCTCGGACCCGCGGTCAGCTGGACTTAACAGCGTGGCGAGAAAGTCCGACCCCTCCGTGCGTTAAAGGCGTTAGGAAATCCCCCCCACCCCCCACCCCCCCTCATAAAGCACAAAGGAGAGGGAGAGAGGAAAAAGTTTTGTGTGTTGGATTCCAGCCGTTGTAACTTAGTGGCACGCGGAGAGAACTTGATTTACGGCTGTAAATGCAGCTGCTGTGTGTCCCGGTGCCCCGCAGCCGCTCCGGTCAGCTGAGGCGCGCACCGCTCCCGGTGGCAGAGCGCGTCCTCTCCGCTGAGTATCCGTGACATGCAAAGATGAACGCGGTCGCATTACCTTGAAATCTGGATTATGTTAAGAAATAAATGATTTTAACATTAAATTAAACTTTGTGGATTTTTGGAAGAAAAGAAAAACCTCGTCTTCAACCGTTTGCAGCCGCTTCAGTTAATCAGCAATAAAACGTAAATTTACCGACAGACTTTTCCCGGTTCTGGTCGCGGTAAAGCTGTTGATTGGTTTGGATCAGAGAGCAGATCAGATTCTAACGTTTGTCACATTTCAGACCCAAAAGTTTTTGGTCCAGTTATGGAAAATATTGGTGTGAAAAAAAATGTATATATTCGTGAAAAAAACTTTAATTTTTCATCTAAAATTCTTCACGTGAAAGTGCAGCTTGTTTATCAGCGGAGCACGTGCGGAACTCCGTCGTGTCTCTGCGGCTCCCGCCACAAAACAACACGGTATCTGGGCATCTTTACGCAAAGGAGCTTAATTATCTTACATTGAGAGGCTGTGGTGTGTGTTTGGGTTATAGTGAGAGGAAGAGTGTGTTCATGTGCTCCTTTAGGTGACAGCGCAGTCACCATGGCCGCGTGCCGTCGCTAGGAGGCAGAGCGCGATCAGAAAATCCAGCGCAAAACTGGATCCTGATGAGTTTCACCGCCACCTCAATCTGCTTGGTGTCTTTAGAATAAAGGGAGAGTGTACAAGACATGAGGGGGGGGGGCAGTTTCATCCCCAATACCCATCTACAATTCCTCTTCATCATCCCAAATCCACTTTCTCTCTCCTGATCTTCTTTGTTTGTGCGTGTTCGTGCGCGCTTCCAATTTTTACATACATGCAGCCTGCAGTCAGGATGTGCAGCTCTGCGCCTTTGACTCCTCAAACCGCACACGCGCGCGCACATTTCATTTTGCACAGAGACAAAGTCAGTGTGAAGCGCAGATTTCGGCCTCATCAGAAAACTCTAATTTCACAATTTGACATTTTTCCTTCCCGGTTATTTTCCTCAGAATTCTCGAATCGCGGGAGATAATTTGCGCTTTTTTAGCGCGTTCCGTTAAGAAGCTTCAACAAATCCAAGTCTGACGCTGTAAATTAACAACATTTCTCAGACATTTTTCCACTGCAGGATTAAATAAAACACACGTGTAATTTCCATATTTTACAAACATGAGACATTTCTCATGTTTGTAGCTTCCAGACTTCAACTCATCATGTTTTACAGATATTTTTCTGACTGAGTAGAACCTTTGAAGGTGGTGCTGAATGGATAAATTCAGCATCCTTCTCTTCCTTTATGAAAGTGACGGTGTTGTAAATCACCTTGTTCCTCTTCTTCCTGTTTATTTCACCCAAATGTTCATCTGTAAAATAACACACAGAGTTCATTAATTCTGTTTCTTCTGTGTTTTGTTGCATTAAATCAAATAATCTTCAGATAGAAACTTTACAGGCCATCAAGGGCCTTCGCAGCTTTTATTACAAGCTCTTTTTAAATTCTGGTTTTGTCCGGTGGACGTACCGCCACCTCTCCTCAGGACCTCTGGAGTTAGAGAGTTTGGGAGGGATGAGGATGAGGAGTATGTGGATGTTTGGCATGCTGATGGTGTAAACACAGAATTCATGGCCTTATGTCTCAGACTGCTCTCAGATGGAATGCAGGACTGTAGCATTGAGACAATATTTCCTTGAGGAGACAAAGTCCACGTTGTCAGCTGCTCCCCCTCGTACACCCTCACGCAGGCAGACGCTCCATCCCACCCTGTTATCAGACAAAACCTGTACCAATCACCCAGACGGGGAAAATTAAAATCTATTTTTTGATTCTCAGTGGTCTTGAGTTCATTAAAATGTGAAATTGGTGGATGAGTAAAGAAGGTCATTGTGCAGCAGAGTCAGACTCTTCACCTTGGACTGGAAGATTTCCTTTAAAACAGGGTTAGTAAATGACCTCCTCCCGTTCTGCCCCGACTGCTCGGTTCTCCGTCTCCTCCCTCCAAAACAGCCTGAACTCCAAAAAGAAATCTTAAAATAAAATATTCTTCACGACTTCTTTCCCCCAAAATTCTGCCCCCAGCTGAGGATTCCAGCCTCAGAGGTGGGAGGAATCGGGTTAAACGGCTCAGTTTGGGGGGGATTCGTGCTGCACGGGAGGCTGGTGTGTAAGTGAAGCTCATGTAATCAGAGCTGAGGGACGAGTTCTCCGTCTCGCAGACACACACCGTCTCCGTGCCGCCTGTCCTCTCGTCTTCTTCCACTGCACATATGTTAGACATGTTTGTGACAGTTCTCCTCTGTGCTGATTAAAGGCTTTAATGCTGCTCAAACCAGGACAGGCGAGTCAAACATTTCCACATATTTAGCTTTTTCAGTGCTTCACCATTATTTTGGAA
>SSNP01000077.1:1256061-1274566 GCA_006937955.1 Pachypanchax playfairii | reverse complement strand
CCCCCCCCCCGCTCAGAAACAGCATCACTAATATCTCAAAAGAGCGCGGGCGTGTGTGTGTGTGCACGTGAACGGTCATGCCTCGTCCCATTTTTCTACTGTTTCACCCAAAAGCAGACATTAATGAAAAAATTCTTGTCTTGAAAATTGAAAGTTGGAAGGAATTCTTTGAGGAATTTTCCTGCAGTAAATAGTTTCTCTCCCGTCCGATTTCAAATTGATTTTTCATAATTAGAAGTGAAAGTTTAATCCCTCCGTCTGATCACAGTGTGTGTGTGTTACACACTCAGATTAGAGACAGATTCTCTCCCAGTGTTTCAGTTTTACTGATAAACTGTCAATATTTCTTTGAGATGTTTTCAATGAGAACACGAGATGATTCTAAAAGTTTTTGGAGAATATTTCATCAGTCAGATTTATTTGTTTTGTTCCCGAGACGTGGCGCTCAGCCTGTTGAAGAGTGCTTCTGGCTTGGAGCAGTCTAACATGAGTATTGTTAGTCTATGATCTACTGATTAGCAATTAGCTTATCATCAGTGTCTAATACAAGCCATCTCAATACACATTAGCTGGTTTTTAACACCCATTCAGTCTCTGGCTGGGTTTCAGATCCCTCCATCTCCTGTCGGTCCGCTCCCGCCTCTTCTTCTCCTTTTTCTCGTGTTCTCGTTTGGCTCACATCTCTCCGTCTCTCCCTGCTGCATTAGCAGTCGATGCAAATTCAGGGCAGCCGATTGATACTGAATCAATTACAGTATGTTTGGTGTGTGTGTGTGTGTGTGTGTGTGTGTGTGAGTGTGTGTGTGTTTAATGCTGTGGCACAACCCAGAGAGCCTACAAAGAGATTTCACACTGGCTGCCATTACTAATCTATTGTTGCCGTCCCTTTCTGTCCGGCCTTTATTTCTCCACATAAGATGTTATTTGGTGGACTGGAGTGCTGCATGTGAACACGGTGAATGTGTCTGCATCGGCATTTTGAATGAGATCGCTGAATGTAACCGCGCTGTGTGTGTGTGTGTGTGTGTGTGTGTGTGTGTGTGTGAACGGCGTCAGCGGCAGGATAACACAAGCAGTTCAGAAGGCTACTGAGATAACTGGAAAAGCTAATAATGTACCACCAAGGCCAAACGGACTGTGTTGTGTTGTAGTGCAACCCCCCCTCCACCCCCCAGTCTGTGTGTTGACAGCATGTCCGTAGTCCAGATGGAGACAGGAAACCTGAAATTTACTGCTGAGAAACAAAACAACAGCAAGTCTGTTGAATTTTTCTTGTTTAGTAACACACACACACACACACTCACACAGACACTCACACACACACACACACACACACAAGTGTGTTTTGGTATCCTTATGGGGACCGTCCATTGACTTCCATTGATTTTAGTAACTAGATTTATACCTAACCCAAACCCTTTTCCTAACCTTAACCATTACTGATCTATAACTAACCCTAAGACTAACTAAAACTCTATTCACACCATACCTATAAACCTAACCCCTAACCCTAAAAAGGGGAGTCCCCCTCATGGGGACCAGGCTTCGGTCCCCACAAGAACCCTCGGACCCCAGAAAGATAGTAAAAGTCAGGAAACGGGTCCCCAGGAGGTCAGAAATACAAACCCACACACACACACACACACACACACACGCACACACACACTCACACACACACTCATACACACACTACACACACACACACACACACTCAACACACACACACACACACACACACACACACACACACACACACACACACACACACACACACACACACACACACACACACACACACACACACACACACACACACACACACACACTCACACACACACTCATACACACACTCACACACACACACACTCACACTCACACACACACACACACACACACACACACATACAAACCCACACCCACACACACACACACACACACACACACACACACACACACACACACACACACACACACTCACACACACACTCATACACACACTCACACACACACACACTCACACTCACACACACACACACACACACACACACACACACACACACACACACACACACACACACACACACACACTCACACTCACACACACACACACACACACACACACACACACGTGTGTTTTGGTATCCTTATGGGGACCGTCCATTGACTTCCATTGATTTTAGTAACTAGATTTATACCTAACCCAAACCCTTTTCCTAACCTTAACCATTACTGATCTATAACTAACCCTAAGACTAACTAAAACTCTATTCACACCATACCTATAAACCTAACCCCTAACCCTAAAAAGGGGAGTCCCCCTCATGGGGACCAGGCTTCGGTCCCCACAAGAACCCTCGGACCCCAGAAAGATAGTAAAAGTCAGGAAACGGGTCCCCAGGAGGTCAGAAATACAAACCCACACCCACACACACACACACACACACACACACACACACACACACACACACACACACACACACACACACACACACACACACACACACACACACACACACACACACACACACACACACTCACACACACACACACACACACACACACACACACACACACACACACACGTTCCATTGACTTCCATTGATTTTAGTAACTAGATTTATACCTAACCCAAACCCTTTTCCTAACCTTAACCATTACTGATCTATAACTAACCCTAAGACACCCCTAACCCTAAAAAGGGGAGTCCCCCTCATGGGGACCAGGCTTCGGTCCCCACAAGAACCCTCGGACCCCAGAAAGATAGTAAAAGTCAGGAAACGGGTCCCCAGGAGGTCAGAAATACAAACCCACACACACACACACACACACACACACGCACACACACACTCACACACACACTCATACACACACTCACACACACACACACTCACACTCACACACACACACACACACACACACACACACACGTCACATATAATAGTATTATTTGGGAGTATTTAAACATCCATCAGATTACTCGTGTCATGTTGAGACATTCTGACTCTTAATTCCGGGTTGATTTTGTTCAGCGGTAGAAAAACCTGCTGCTGATGAGACGAATGCAGTTTGTGAATGTTTCCTGCTCAGTAACCAGCTCCGCTCTCGACTCCCTGCAGCGCCGCCTGCGTTCCTCCTCCTGACGCAGGCGGCCGTGGTCTCACTCCTCAGGCTGTGCAAAGACAAATGGACTCAGTCTGAATGTGATCCCTAATGTGACCTTTGACCTGCGGTGATGAGCAGATACCTTCACCCAGCAGCTTGCTGTGACTGGTGTTTTAATTCAGAGGAAGCGTCTTCTTCTCTGGTGAATCATCAGAGTTCACAGGAAGTGATGACCGCCATGACTAAATGTTTTCACTCTGTTTACCTTCCACTTCACAAACCAAGTGAGAAAAATGATGATCAGCTCTCATGAATATTGTAGCAGTGAACAATACAAGCTGGCGGTGTGCTGGTCCTTCCTGGGGGTACAGGAAGTGATGCGTCGACCACCGCAAAATGACGAGACGACAGATCAAAGAGTAAAAACCTGCAGGTTGAGTGACAGCTGATGTGTGGGAGGAGCGATGCAGGTGATGGTCAGAGGTGTCGACGGGATGATAAAACAATCCAGATGACGATGAACTCCTGAACAATGACAGGACTGAATGAGATGTTAAAAGAAGCATCATTATTCCTCTTCAGTGGTGACGTTGATGACGTCTAGCAGACTCTCGCTCTCTGATGGAGGATTGTTTATTGATCCCACTCTTTGTGTTTATGTGAGTGATTCCACATCCACGCTACATTTACTTCTTCGTGGTGAGAAGGAAAGCTGCTGTTTTTGGCTCTCGTGCCTCTTGCTGTGAGTGTGTTTATTCCAGCGCATGCACGCACACACGCACATGCACGCACGCACACACAGACACACACACATGGGCTGCACATATAGCTCAGCTCTCTTATTATGCTGAAGGCTGCTACATAAAACTGTTTATACACTACAAAGCTTATTTATATAGGCCACTGGATTACAGACTGGCCCTATACAGCACACACACACACACACACACACACACACACACACACACACACACACACACACACACACTCATTTTTCCCGTGTTGCGTGTCAGGTATTAGTTTATTCTTCATGCTACCTGTCATTACTTACATCGTGTGTGTGTTTAGTGTCACGCGTGAACATGAGAGTGTGTGTAGATGCAGGACCCATGTTAAAGAGCAGTGTGTGTGTGTGTGTGTGTGTGTGTGTGTGTGTGTGTGTGTGTGTGTGTGCAACAGCCAGGCTCTTCTCTCTGGTTCATCTTTCCCTCCTGGGTACTATAACTGTATAATGCAGACCCCCCCCCCCCACCTGCACACACACGCCACACCTAATGCTGATGATTGGAGTGCTCGTGCTCGTGCACGTGCTGCTCTGTATGAGTCTAATTGTTTTAGTTGGTCACTCGTCCCACCTTCTTCACATGTGCAGTCCCATGTGAAGTCGACCTCACAGCATGTCGCTGCAGCAGTTAAAGAGTCTTTATGTCCTTCATCATCTCGCCACTTCATGAAGACACAAGACAGGAAACAGGAAGAAGCTCAGGAGTCATCGACTGCAGGCGAGTCACAGGGTTCTGGTCAGTAAATAAAAACCACCTTTTAAACCAGTTTCAGGTGAGATGAGATAAACTCCGCCTCCTCAGCAGGTCGGGTAAATAGATTCTGTACAAACACATTTTGTCCCTTTATCAGGACTAAATGATAAATCTGATCCTGGTCTCACGTCTGTGTGATCCTGCAGACAGATGATGGACAGGACAGACTGAGATGATGTTTCAGGGATCCCACACGTGAACACAGGAAGTCCCGTCGGCTGCAGCACGAGCGCCGAATTCTCACCGTAATATTTGGATCCTCATTTGAATTTTAAGCACACTTTAATCTTCAAAGCTGAAATAGCTTTATGAATATGCATGCAGTGGGCAGCCTTTAGTTCATTACCTAGTTGTAAATTCTAATGACCATTAGGTCCTCGCAGTAATTGCCAATTGTTTTGCATTTTTGATTGGCCTATTACCATGCGGCGCATTGGCGGCGCACATCAGCCACGCTTGTCAGAGCTGCATGTCAAGGGCTGTTTGTATGTATGTGTGTGTGTTTATCTGTTTGTGCCTGAGGTTACAGAATGTTTGTGTGTGAGTGGAGTGTGTATTTTAGTCTAATATAAATGAAAGTAACATTATTTTAATTGTGTGCAGACTGGGAGGGCGGTGGAGATCGGACATATTTCATTTGCATGAAGTCTCATCTGTTCCTTCATTACACTTCTTGTTTTTCACAAACACACAGAGTCCACCCCATGTCAACCATCTGTCTGTCTCCTGCGTGTCGGTGGGGACATGGTTAAAATACTTTTCAATGCCTATGTCTCTTTTCTTTTCTCTCTCAGTCAGCCCTCTCATTTTTGTGCCCCCCCCCCCCTCCTTCTTTTTCTCCTTGAACAAACATGTCAGATACTCCTCTTTCTTCTCCTTCGTCCTTCTCCAACTCCATCTTCAGCTGCCATTTTGGAGACAGTGATTCATCTTCCTAATTGAGTTTCTCTGTAAACGATGAAGAAAACTCTTTAAAAACAACACCAGACAAAGAAAAGGAATTCTATTGTTCTTCTTTTTCTTTGTGTGTCATCACAAACACAAAACACACACCTGGGCAGAAACACTCACTTTGTTGTATTTTGGACTCAGACAGATAAATGTGTTCTCTTTTATTGTGAGAGGAAGACAAAAGAAAAAAGTCAATAAAGTAAATCAATTTCCTTTTAATAATAAAGTCGACAATTAAAAAAGTGAGAACAACAAACGTAAACTGGAACACAGGAGCTAATCTTTTTGTTTTCCTCTCTGCTTCTCTTTGTTGTTTTTTCCCTCATCTTTCACCCTCCCCACACACACACACACACACACACACGCACACACGCACGCACACACACACACACACACACACACACACACACACACACACACACACACACACACACACACACACACACACACACACACACACACACACACACACACACACACACACACACACACACACACCTCTGGCTGCTGTTACTCACTTCAAAGTTGTTAATATTCAGTTGGGAAACTGGATCCAGAACACAACTAAATTATTAAGTGAATGAACTTTTTAGGCAGTAAGATGAACTGATGGGCCACAACTATGAGATGCTCCTCTTCTTCACACACACACGTGTGTGTGTGTGTGTGTGTGTGTGTGTGTGTGTGTGTGTGTGTGTGTGTGTGCCCTCTCCTTCTGCCTGGTGCTTGGTCTTTGGCCAAGGGCATGCATAATTGATCCCCTGCCCGTGATCATTTTCTTGATGTAATTGCCCGGGTAAGATATGATGAAATCTAATGGATAATTTATCCCCCCCCCCCGCCCCCCCACACCCTCCCCAAAATGGATAAAGAACTACCAAAATGTTCCGTTTAGGCTTTTTGTCTGAGTGTGTGGGTGTGTGTTTGACAGCTCGCAAACATTTTAGGGGCAGTAAAAGAAAACAAACCCAACAAATGTTTTAATGATAATGAGCTGTCATTCTAAAAACATGTCACGCAAGTTCATCAGCGTAAAACGTCCAAAATAACAATGTGACAAAAACAAAATAAAACAAAAGATATTATTTATTCACCAATTCACCATTTAGAAACAGCAGGTTTAAATTTAATAATAATAATAATACTAACAATACTACTACTACATATAATAATAATAATAATAATAATAATAATAATAATAACTGCAGTTTTCGATGGAACTACAGATGTATTACAACATGTGCTGGACCGTGGTTGAGCCCCCCCGACGTGAACACACACACTTCTTCAGTATCTCTGAACCTGCTGGATTTTTGGCCGTTTGTTTTATTTGTTTGGTTTTTGTCTGAAGCTGATTGGACAGCAGCTGCTCAGAGAAGTTGTGTGAAGGTTAGCGTAACGCAGCCCGACGGATCAGCAGGACAAAGCGACACACGGTGTTTATCTTTGCTGCGTGAGGGAAATGCAGGCCCCAGTATGCAACGCTGGGTGAGGTGTTGAGAGACATAAGGGAGAAGATGAGGGGGGACACAGAAAGCCTGATAGGAAGAGATGGGGAGATGAGGGGGAGAGGGCACGGGGGTGGAGCATCCCGGGGGTGAGAACAGACAAAGGGGGTAGAGTGTTGAAGGAAAGGCTGGTCCTGGCGCTCACCGTCCATTAACAGATGAACTTGGCTGACGTCCAGCTGTTTGATGAAACGGGTGTCACAGGGCTGGATGTGTAATGGGTGGGTGTTGGAGTGACACACACGTGCACAATTACATGCACTATCTTCCCTCAGTCTGGCAGTCTGCTGCTGTTCATTAACAAGCTCACTCCCAGTTTCATTTACCTGCACGCAGACACCGTGCAGTCCAATAGGACCGGCTCAGACCGGTTCGTTGCCGTGGGAAACATGTTTATTCATATAAAGATGGAGGTTGATAATAAATAAGAAGGAAACAATCAGATTTCTACCTGAAGCGTTTGAAACAACCTGAGTGACTGACAGAAGCAGGTGGAACCAACCAGAACACGGATACACTCATGGTTCCACTTTTGTTACACAGCAGACGCCGCGGGTTTGATACCTTGCCAAAGGGCACGTTGTTGTCCGCTGGCCTTCTAGCTGTAAGTCAGTGGGAAGGTGGTGAGTGCAGGTTTCAGTTCTATCTGTCATGTGACTCGGTTCCTGTGATTGATGTGCTGAAGGAAACGTTGTGAGAACCACGTTACAGACGGCTGTTCCTGTTCTCTTGTTGCTCAAAGGCACGTGTTCAGTTTGTATTTCCTTCCTGTTCTTCTACACTGAGTTGTCTAATGGATGAACGTTCTGGTTCTGCTGGTTAGTGGACCTGCAGGTTAAATAATTACTTTCATGTCCAGAAGTTTGTTCCTTTATCTCCGTCAGCGTCGGCCATCTTTCTTCTCTGAAACATGTTTTTAACGTTTTATGTCGATCGCAGATTTTTTCTTTCTGTGATGATTTTAAATCACGTCAGTAAAATGATTAAAATCAGCAGCTTCATCTGATCCGTTCTGACGGGATCGTCTCCAGCTGTGGAACCTGACGGAACCTGATGGAACCTGATGGAACCTGACGGAACCTGATGGAACCTGATGGAACCTGACGGAACCTGATGGAACCTGATGGAACAGAATGGAACCTAGCAGAACCTGATGGAACCTGACGGAACCTGATGGAACAGAATGGAACCTAGCAGAACCTGATGGAACCTGATGGAACCGGACGGAACCTGATGGAACCTGATGGAACCTGATGGAACCTGATGGAACCGGACGGAACCTGAAGGAACAGGACGGAACCTGATAGAACAGGACGGAACCTGATGGAACAGAATGGAACCTGGCAGAACCTGATGGAACAGGACGGAACCTGATAGAACCTGATGGAACAGGACGGAACCTGATAGAACCTGAAGGAACTTGAAGGAACAGGACGGAACCTGATAGAACCTGATGGAACATGAAGGAACAGGACGGAACCTGATGGAACCTGATGGAACCTGATGGAACAGGACGGAACCTGAAGGAACAGGACGGAACCTGACGGAACCTGATGGAACAGGAGGGAACCTGACGGAACAGGACAGAACCTCGTGGAACAGGATGGAACCTGATGGAACAGGATGGAACCTCATGGAACAGGATGGAACCTGATAGAACCTGATGGCTGGCAGAACCTGATGGAACAGGACGGAACCTGATAGAACCTGAAGGAACTTGAAGGAACAGGACGGAACCTGATAGAACCTGATGGAACAGGACGGAACCTGAAGGAACAGGACGGAACCTGATGGGATAGAACCTGATGGAACCTGATGGAACAGGACGGAACCTGAAGGAACAGGACGGAACCTGACGGAACCTGATGGAACAGGAGGGAACCTGACGGAACAGGACAGAACCTCGTGGAACAGGATGGAACCTGATGGAACAGGATGGAACCTGAAGGAACAGGACGGAACCTGATGGAACCTGATAGAACCTGATGGAACCTGATGGAACAGGACGGAACCTGAAGGAACAGGACGGAACCTGACGGAACCTGATGGAACAGGAGGGAACCTGACGGAACAGGACAGAACCTCGTGGAACAGGATGGAACCTGATGGAACAGGATGGAGACGGAACCTGAAGGAACAGGACGGAACCTGACGGAACCTGATGGAACAGGAGGGAACCTGACGGAACAGGACGGAACAGGATGGAACCTGGACGGAACCTGAAGGAACAGGACGGAACCTGATGGAACCTGATAGAACCTGATGGAACCTGATGGAACAGGACGGAACCTGAAGAAACAGGACGGAACCTGATGGAACCTGATAGAACCTGATGGAACCTGATGGAACAGGACGGAACCTGAAGGAACAGGACGGAACCTGACGGAACCTGATGGAACAGGAGGGAACCTGACGGAACAGGACAGAACCTCGTGGAACAGGATGGAACCTGATGGAACAGGATGGAACCTCATGGAACAGGATGGAACCTGCTGATAGAACCTGAAGGAACTTGAAGGAACAGGACGGAACCTGATAGAACCTGATGGAACAGGACGGAACCTGAAGGGAACCTGATGGAACCTGATGGAACAGGACGGAACCTGATAGAACCTGAAGGAACTTGAAGGAACAGGACGGAACCTGATAGAACCTGAAGGAACTTGAAGGAACAGGACGGAACCTGATGGAACCTGATGGAACCTGATGGAACCTGATGGAACCTGATGGAACAGGACGGAACCTGAAGGAACAGGACGGAACCTGATGGAACCTGATAGAACCGGAGGGAACCTGACGGAACAGGACAGAACCTCGTGGAACAGGATGGAACCTGATGGAACAGGATGGAACCTCATGGAACAGGATGGAACCTGATAGAACCTGATGGAACAGGATGGAACCTGATGGAACAGGAAGGAACCTGATAGAACAGGACGGAACCTGAAGGAACAGAATGGAACCTGGCAGAACCTGATGGAACAGGACGGAACCTGATAGAACCTGAAGGAACTTGAAGGAACAGGACGGAACCTGATAGAACCTGATGGAACAGGACGGAACCTGAAGGAACAGGACGGAACCTGATGGAACCTGATAGAACCTGATGGAACCTGATGGAACAGGACGGATAGAACCTGATGGAACAGCGGAACCTGATAGAACCTGACGGAACTTGAAGGAACAGGACGGAACCTGATACGGAACCTGAAGGAACAGGACGGAACCTGATGGACGGAACCTGAAGGAACAGGACGGAACCTGACGGAACCTGATGGAACAGGAGGGAACCTGACGGAACAGGACAGAACCTCGTGGAACAGGATGGAACCTGATGGAACAGGATGGAACCTCATGGAACAGGATGGAACCTGATAGAACCTGATGGAACAGGATGGAACCTGATGGAACAGGAAGGAACCTGATAGAACAGGACGGAACCTGAAGGAACAGAATGGAACCTGGCAGAACCTGATGGAACAGGACGGAACCTGATAGAACCTGAAGGAACTTGAAGGAACAGGACGGAACCTGATAGAACGTTGGTGTTTTGACCTATTCCTACTCAGATATTAGAATGATATCAGTACTGCGTTCTGATTGGTTGGTTGGTAATCACCTGATGGTTCATTCCAACACCATGAAGACTTTTCACCAGCGTGTCTCCAGGAGGACACTGTGCTGCAGGGACACACCCAGTAGAGTGAAGACATGCTGGTAAACATAAAAAAAAAACATCCATTCTGTATTGAGTTTCTGTTTAGGAGGTGACACGTGTAAACACCAAGACGTCTTCAGGAAAACATCAAACATAGAAAACTCGTTTGGATTAACGACTTCCTGAAACCATTTCATTTATCCTGAGTGAAGATGATTCATATCGAAACACGCTGTAGTTTAGTTCCTCAGGTCACTGTGTGCTTGGCCTGACTGGACCAGACCTGGGTTTAGACCTGGACCAGACCTGGGTTTAGACCTGGACCAGACCTGGGTTAAGACCTGGACCAGACCTGGGTTTAGACCTGGACCAGACCTGGGTTAAGACCTGGACCAGACCTGGGTTCAGACCTGGACCAGACCTGGGTACAGACCTGGACCAGACCTGGGTTTAGACCTGGGTTCAGACCTGGACCAGACCTGGACCAGACCTGGGTTTAGACCTGGACCAGACCTGGGTTTAGACCTGGACCAGACCTGGGTTAAGACCTGGACCAGACCTGGGTTTAGACCTGGACCAGACCTGGGTTAAGACCTGGACCAGACCTGGGTTTAGACCTGGACCAGACCTGGGTTAAGACCTGGACCAGACCTGGGTTTAGACCTGGACCAGACCTGGGTTAAGACCTGGACCAGACCTGGGTTCAGACCTGGACCAGACCTGGGTACAGACCTGGACCAGACCTGGACCTGCAGAGACCGTCTCAGCTCTGGTCAGTAGAAACACAGCAGGATCTGTTTTTAGGTTTAACACAGTGGATAACAGCTGAATATTTATCACTGTGTTAGTTATGAGATGCAGGTATAACAGGTATCACATGATCACCCTGATGGGGGGCGGGGTCAGGTGCACGCTTGGTGTTTGCTTTGTATAGTCAAGTTGAACCGTGACCTGCACGGACTGAAACACATGCAGCAAATAGAAACATCTAGTTTATATAACATGCTGCACTTTGGTCCTGCTGAAGGTCCAGCTGATGTGCAGGATGACGTGCACGTCCTGCTACTAGGGCTGTTCACTCCGACACACGTGCACTTATGCTGCTGCTTTTGAAGCCTCAGCAGAGCCACAGTCCCTCATGCATCACTCTTTACTCCGACTACGTTCCATCACTTGAGTCCTTTACCGCTCCTCAATAATATTTAATAGATCTGATCAATTATTCCATGTTTACTACGTTTGTTAACGAGATAAACCTGCAGTAACATCCATGTTTGAAGTGATGCAGGTTAACCAGCCAACAAACCAGGAATCTGACCAGACTAACAGTCCTCAGATCAGCCTTCTGAAGCCAAACCTGACCAGACCTGATCACCCTGTTAGGATCCGGTCTAAACTCCCACCAAGCAAGAGGTCAAGATACGAAGACTGATGACATCATGACATTTCTGGATTAAATCCAAAAAATTCCTGAATTCCAGTAGTTGAATCCTGCATCGACACATGCACGCACACATGCACGCACACATGCACACACACATGCACGCACGCACCCTGCATGCCTGTAAGTGGTAGGAGTTACTGGTCCACCCTCTAACCCGGTCTCTGCTCATCCCGGTCTCTGCTCATCCCGGTCTCTGCTCATCCCGGTCTCTGCTCATCCCGGTCTCTGCTCATCCCGGTCTTTGCTCATCCAGGTCTCTGCTCATCCTGGTCTCTGCTCATCCCGGTCTCTGCTCATCCCGGTCTCTGCTCATCCAGGTCTCTGCTCATCCCGGTCTCTGCTCATCCCGGTCTCTGCTCATCCCGGTCTCTGCTCATCCAGGTCTCTGCTCATCCAGGTCTCTGCTCATCCCGGTCTCTGCTCATCCAGGTCTCTGCTCATCCCGGTCTCTGCTCATCCAGGTCTCTGCTCATCCCGGTCTCTGCTCATCCCGGTCTCTGCTCATCCAGGTCTCTGCTCATCCCGGTCTCTGCTCATCCAGGTCTCTGCTCATCCCGGTCTCTGCTCATCCAGGTCTCTGCTCATCCCGGTCTCTGCTCATCCCGGTCTCTGCTCATCCCGGTCTCTGCTCATCCCGTCCTGCAGGCTGTTTGTAGCAGCATAAAGATGATCTTCTTGGCTCGGAGCGACTATATTGGTTACCTTCTCCTCTTCGTACTCTAATCTTATATAAACACTGAAATCAGCTCTGGGCTCGGGCTGCTAGATGCAGTCCAGCAGTGGTGTCTCAGTGTGAAATAACCTGCTAAATCCTGGATTAAAAGTTTGGAAGCGTTTGAGGAGACGGAGCTGCTGCAGGAGTGGATGGTATCTCTGTAATGTTCACCAGGGAAACAGAAACAAACATGAACTGGGACCAAACGTTGGTGAAATCTCAGTGTGTTGGATGAATGTGAACAGACTCGGTTAGAAAGGAACCTGAAGAGTAAAACATGAGTGCAGCGATTGTTCAGAGTTAAATGATCCTGTTTCTCTTTTCCAATGCAGCGTGATGCGTTTAGGTGTCTGTCCTGACAGACAAGAAGAGGAGCATCCCAGAAGACAGATGAAGATAAAGTGGAATGAACAGAAAAAGATAGAAACATGTAGTGATGTGACCCTCGTCCAGCTCCTCGTACGCATAAGAGCATCTGTCTTCACAGATACACTTTATGTATGTCTGTGTGGATCAGTGTCTGTGATTGATCTATGGTGTGTGTTTACCGTGCCATATTTCGGCCTGGACTGCCGTCACCGGTGTATGAATGATAAATTACTGGCGTCCATCAGATTCACCCAGGCACTGGTGGTCCCTCGCTCCCCAGGCAAGGCTGAGTGCGAGCAGAAATAATAAATAATAAACAAAGACAGAAAAGCTAATGAAATGCAACTGCTGAACATTTTCTTTATAAATTTCAAATTTAAAATTTTTTCACATAAGTTTGGTGTAAATCAGTTATTGATCCAAATCAGTGGATCTGAGTGAGGAGATGGAACGTCTCTGTGAGCCTTCACATGTTCTTCTGCTGCTTCAGTTCATCTCTGCAACTTCAGCATCAGGTTTCAGCTGCACCTTCAGCATCAGGTTTCAGCAGCACCTTCAGCATCAGGTTTCAGCAGCACCTTCAGCAGCACCTTCAGCAGCATCTTCTGCAACAGGTTTCAGCATCCGTTTTCAGCAGCACCTTCAGCAGCAGCTTTCAGCAGCACCTCCAGCACCTTCAGCAGCAGCTTTCAGCAGCACCTCCAGCACCTTCAGCAGCAGCTTTCAGCAGCACCTTCAGCAGCAGCTTTCAGCAACACCTTCAGCAGCAGCTTTCAGCAGCACCTTCAGCAGCAGCTTTCAGCAGCACCTCCAGCACCTTCAGCAGCAGCTTTCAGCAGCACCTTTAGCAGCAGCTTTCAGCAGCACCTCCAACACCTTCAGCAGCAGTTTTCAGCAGCACCTACAGCATCAGGTTTCAGCAGCACCTTCAGCAGCATCTTCTGCCGCTTTCAGCAGCACCTTCAGCAGCTTTCAGTAGCACCTTCAGCAGCTTTCAGCAGCACCTCCAGCACCTTCAGCAGCAGTTTTCAGCAGCACCTTCAGCATCAGGTTTCAGCAGCACGTTCAGCAGCTTTCAGCAGCACCTTCAGCAGCACCTTCAGCTGCACCTTCAGCATCAGGTTTCAGCAGCACCTTCAGCAGCTTTCAGCAGCACCTTCAACAGCACCTTCAGCTGCACCTTCAGCTGCACCTTCAGCATCAGGTTTCAGCAGCACCTTCAGCAGCTTTCAGCAGCACCTTCAGCAGCACCTTCAGCTGCACCTTCAGCATCAGGTTTCAGCAGCACCTTCAGCAGCTTTCAGCAGCACCTTCAACAGCACCTTCAGCTGCACCTTCAGCATCAGGTTTCAGCAGCACTTTCAGCAGCAGGTTTCAGCAGCACCTTCAGCAGCAACTTTCAGTCCCTTTTGTTTGGCTACTGAATAAAAAGCAGAATGAATGAAACAGGAAGTTACAGTGAGCTGCTGCAGAATGTTATGAGGAGAATGTTATGTTACACTTCAGCTTTTTGGTTTGACATGGTGAAGCTGAGTGATGAGAGAGGAGTGTGTGAAGGAGATCAGGTGGAGAACTTCTGTCATGTTCTCCTGGAACAGGTCTGTGTATGAGTCTGTTCCTGACCTGCTTCCTCAGGAAGGATGCACGTTTCTGCGTTTGCTTGGTGTGCATGGCTGCACTCACACTGAGACCCGGTAAACGTCTCTGTTCGCCCTGTTTCTCCGCTCCTCCTTCACCCCCCCCCCCCTTGCTGTGTTGCTGTTTTCTGGGCCTGCTTGTCTCAGTAACAGTAAATACCCCTGATACCTGACACAGATCCACCTTTCTACTTGACCGAGCACACAGAGAAGGGCAGCAAGTGTGTGTGTGTGAGAGAGAGAGAGAGTGGAAGACTTTATTCTCCAGTGACCCTCAGCCCTCTGGTTTAAAGGACTAAGTACACACACACATGTACGCACGTGCACGCACACACACACTCGCTCTCCCTGTAGAGTTGCCCCTTTCAGAGATAAAACACAGGTTTAATCTTTGACACTGTGTCCAAACTGGCCTCTTTGCAGGTGAGGAGAGCCTCCTGGGGAGTGTGTGCGTGTGTGTGTGTGTGTGTGTGTGTGTGTGTTTGTGTGTGTGTGTGAGAGAGAGAGAAGCTGTTAGTTTCACTGTGACCTAAATGTAGAGGACAATAGCCTGGAGGCTGTATGTGTGTTTGAATGTAGAAACTGAGCAGCATCTCTCTCACCCTCTGTGTGTGTGTGTGTGTGTGTGTGTGTGTGCGTGTGTGGGTGTGTGCGTGTGTGTGTGTGTTTCTTCTATCTCCGTTTTACACTTTCTGTCTCTTCCTTCAGTTTGTTTGTGAATGTATATAAAACACAGACAGCAGCAGCGAATCAGGCTGCAGACGGTGTATCAGAATCACCTAAATGAAATGATTTCTCAGCTTGTCTTGTTACTGCTCGATCTGAGTTCCTCCTGAATGTTTTCAGCAGCAGAGTTTACTGTCAGCTGTGTGCAGAGACTCCACATGTTTCACCCTTTAATGGTGTTTTTTCTAGTGTTTAGATTTTAACACAGCAAAGAGGATTTACAGGTGGAGAACTCAGACTCTGGAGGATCTGCAGTGTGAGGAAACACTTAATATTCTACAAAGAAACGTTGAAATTAACCCTGAAAGACTAAACATTTTCTGATATGTTCTCTTGTGCAGTAAATATTACTTGTACTTGTTTAGTGGATCTCATGAGGTTCTGCTCTGCTCCATTAGAAGAATCAGTTTGATGCTGTTCAGCTTCAAACATCCACGATCACACAGCGTGAACGCAGATCTTTAATGTCTCAGATTTCAGCTGGTTGTCACATTCAGCTTCAACTTCAGCTTATTTTTAAACATTTAAATCCTCGTCATCACTGAAATAAACTGGATGTATCATATAGAACAGAATATCCTAGAAGTACTTTACATAAGCTGCAAATAAAGTTTCAGTTCCCCTCAAACTGTCTCACAGTCGCCCACACAGCGCTCCGCTTGTCTCAGAGACTTTCTCCGACTCCGCTGTTCAGCTGCACCTGTCTGACAATTAGAACTGAACTTTAGGTGGAACCAACTCAGATGTCTTCAGTTTTTCTTGATTATTTGTAGAAATCTTCATAAACGTAAGGAGCAGATGGTTCATCCTGTAGCTGAACGTTGACCTTCAGACCTGGACCATGAAAATAAAACATTCACTCTCACATGGTTTCAGATCATCTGCTGGAGGACATGATGCTGACTCACTCTGAGGTCCAATAGAACAGGATTCCTGGTTCTACTGCAGCCCACTGAGATGATGGAGATGTTCCAGATACTGAAGGAACAGAAATATTTACCATGTAATGCAGTTATGATGCTGATGGATTTAACACACTGATCTTTTTATACGCCGTGTCAGTGGGCCAATAAAATCCTGCTGCTTTACTACGAGACACACACACACACACACACACACACACACACACACACACACACACACACACACACACACACCATGCGGACCAGTCAGGCCCTGTGCTCATTTACGTGCATATGTTCAACATCTATAATCCTTTCTCCCTGGTGCAAACACACACACATGCACGTGCGCACATGCACGCGTGCACACTCTCTCTCTTTTACACACACATGCACACGCACGCATGCACACACACACTCTCTCTTTAACACACACACACACACACTAGACCTCTTGCTAGTGTGTTTCTGCCAAGTCAGACGGCAGCCTGCCAGCAAAAGAGGGAGCTGTGATTAGGGTGAAGACTCATCTGCTAGGGTTAGCCCCCCCCCCCCCCCACTAACCCACCCCAGAATCACACACACACACTGACCCAGAGCCCCTGTAGATTAGTTTATTAACACAGCTCTGTCCTCTGGTCGTGGGTCTCGGCTGATGTGTATTAGCATGTAGAATGCTAATGTTTTCATCTGCTCCAGCTAATGAGCTCCGTGTGTTACATCAGGTTCTGTAGGTCCACCACCGTCATGGAAGATCACACGCACCAGATCTGATCAGATACAGGAAACGGCTGTGCTCCAAACTAAAGATTGTTTAGAAAATTTTTAATGAAATTCCAAATATTAAATACAAGTTAAATGTCCCTGAGTCAGTCATTCACACAGAATCTCAAAAGAAATCTTGACATGAATATTAAAAGAAAGAAAGTGTGAGAGTGAGAGAGGGTTATGGAGAACAGAGCAGCAGCTTGTAAAACATCCAGGAAGTTCATCACTGACACCTGCCTCTTCATCACCATCATCATACTGGTCAGTTCCTCTTTCACACTCCTCAGGCATCAGTGCACATCTGGCTGCAGGCACATCTGGCTGCAGGCACATCTGGCTGCAGGCTTGACAGAAACAGGTAGTGAGAAACATGAAGGGCTGCTGAGGCGAAACATCTCTGTCTGTAGTTGGATTCAGTGGAGCCTGATTTGTATGTGAATGAGACTGTGTGTGTGTGTGTGTGTGTGTGTGTGTGTGTAATCTCTGTATTTGTGAGTCACAGTGGTTTGTACTTTGTGTTCTGGTTGTCTAGTCTAAATATACCAGCAGCAGTCCATGAGAAATCCTCCTAGTGTCTTAGTTTCCTTGTGGCCAGCAGCTTTCTGACACGTATCTCCACCCCGTCAGAGCCCCTCACTCCTCACATCACTCCATCTCTGTGGGGAAAGGATTCAAACAAGGAGCCATTTTAGGACCAGAAACTGCATTTACAGAGCCGTGATGGCTGTCAGATTTTTATTTTCTAAAATATTCCTGCTCTCTTTTTGAGACCTTCAGGCACTTCTAATGGAGAGAAGAAAAGAAAAGAGGAATTTTTAGAGCCAAGAAGTATCAGGCAGCCAGAGAACAACAGTTCAGGAAGAGGAGAGCGACATCCAAACACACTGAGACAAAGAGGGAGGGCAGACGGTGTGAAAAGCTACAGTTAGCCCCGTCGTAGCAGCGTGTCAGTCTGGCCTAAATATGGTCTGTGTTTGACACCTTCTCCCCTCCTGCACACGCACTCGCTTTCTGCACACGGTTTCAGCTGAAATCCTGCTGTTTCTGCACATCACACACGCTCCGGTACAAAATATAATGTAGCTGCAGTGTGAGTTCATACCCACACATCAGACTCCATGAAAGGCCTGGTGTGTGTGTGTGTGTGTGTGTGTGTGTGTGTGTGTGTGTGTGTGTGTGTGTGTGTG
>SSNP01000077.1:1214992-1245896 GCA_006937955.1 Pachypanchax playfairii | reverse complement strand
TTCCATTCCGTGTAACAGTCTGTGTTACAGTCCGTGTTACATTCCGTGTAACAGTCCGTGTTACATTCCATGTAACAGTGCGTGTTACATTCCGTGTTACAGTCCGTGTAACAGTCCGTGTTACATTCCGTGTAACAGTCCGTGTTACAGTCCGTGTTACATTCCGTGTAACAGTCCGTGTTCCATTCCGTGTAACAGTCAGTGTTACATTCCGTGTAACAGTCCGTGTTCCATTCCGTGTAACAGTCTGTGTTACAGTCCGTGTTACATTCCGTGTTACAGTCAGTGTTACATTCCGTGTAACAGTCCGTGTTCCATTCCGTGTAACAGTCTGTGTTACAGTCCGTGTTACATTCCATGTAACAGTGCGTGTTACATTCCGTGTTACAGTCCGTGTAACAGTCCGTGTTACATTCACTGTTACAGTCCGTGTTACATTCCGTGTTACAGTCAGTGTTACATTCCGTGTAACAGTCCGTGTTCCATTCCGTGTAACAGTCTGTGTTACAGTCCGTGTTACAGTCCGTGTTACATTCCGTGTTACATTCCGTGTAACAGTCCGTGTTCCATTCCGTGTAACAGTCCGTGTTACATTCCGTGTTACAGTCAGTGTTACATTCCGTGTAACAGTCCGTGTTCCATTCCGTGTAACAGTCTGTGTTACAGTCCGTGTTACATTCCGTGTTACAGTCCGTGTTACATTCCGTGTTACATTCCGTGTAACAGTCCGTGTTACATTCCATGTAACAGTCCGTGTTACATTCCGTGTTACAGTCCGTGTAACAGTCCGTGTTACATTCACTGTTACAGTCCGTGTTACATTCCGTGTTACAGTCCGTGTTACATTCCGTGTAACAGTCCGTGTTACATTCCGTGTAACAGTCTGTGTTACAGTCCGTGTTACATTCCGTGTTACAGTCCGTGTTACATTCCGTGTAACAGTCCGTGTTCCATTCCGTGTAACAGTCTGTGTTACAGTCCGTGTTACATTCCGTGTGACAGTCCGTGTTACATTCCGTGTAACAGTCCGTGTTCCATTCATGTTACAGTCCGTGTTACATTCCGTGTTACAGTCAGTGTTACATTCCGTGTAACAGTCCGTGTTCCATTCCGTGTAACAGTCTGTGTTACAGTCCGTGTTACATTCCGTGTTACAGTCCGTGTTCCATTCCGTGTAACAGTCCGTGTTACATTCACTGTTACAGTCCGTGTTACATTCCGTGTTACAGTCAGTGTTACATTCCGTGTAACAGTCCGTGTTCCATTCCGTGTAACAGTCTGTGTTACAGTCCGTGTTACATTCCGTGTAACAGTCCGTGTTACATTCCGTGTAACAGTCCGTGTTCCATTCCGTGTAACAGTCTGTGTTACATTCCGTGTTACAGTCCGTGTTACATTCCGTGTAACAGTCCGTGTTACATTCCGTGTTACAGTCCGTGTTACATTCCGTGTTACATTCCGTGTAACAGTCCGTGTTACATTCCGTGTAACAGTCAGTGTTACATTCCGTGTAACAGTCCGTGTTCCATTCCGTGTAACAGTCTGTGTTACAGTCCGTGTTACATTCCGTGTTACAGTCCGTGTTCCATTCCGTGTTACATTCCGTGTAACAGTCCGTGTTACATTCCATGTAACAGTGCGTGTTACATTCCGTGTTACAGTCCGTGTTCCATTCCGTGTAACAGTCCGTGTTCCATTCCGTGTAACAGTCTGTGTTACAGTCCGTGTTACATTCCGTGTAACAGTCCGTGTTCCATTCCGTGTAACAGTCTGTGTTACAGTCCGTGTTACATTCCGTGTAACAGTCCGTGTTACATTCCGTGTTACATTCCGTGTTACAGTCCGTGTTACATTCCATGTAACAGTCCGTGTTCCATTCCGTGTAACAGTCTGTGTTACAGTCCGTGTTACATTCCGTGTTACAGTCAGTGTTACATTCCGTGTTACAGTCCGTGTTACATTCCGTGTAACAGTCCGTGTTACAGTCCGTGTTACATTCCGTGTCACAGTCCGTGTTCCATTCCGTGTAACAGTCTGTGTTACAGTCCGTGTTACATTCCGTGTTACAGTCCGTGTTACATTCCGTGTAACAGTCCGTGTTACATTCCGTGTAACAGTCTGTGTTACAGTCCGTGTTACATTACGTGTTACAGTCCGTGTTCCATTCCGTGTAACAGTCCGTGTTACAGTCCGTGTTCCATTCCGTGTAACAGTCCGTGTTCCATTCCGTGTAACAGTCCGTGTTACATTCACTGTAACAGTCCGTGTTACATTCCGTGTTACAGTCCGTGTAACAGTCCGTGTTACAGTCAGTGTTCCATTCCGTGTAACAGTCCGTGTTCCATTCCGTGTAACAGTCTGTGTTACAGTCCGTGTTACATTACGTGTTACAGTCCGTGTTCCATTCCGTGTAACAGTCCGTGTTACAGTCCGTGTTCCATTCCGTGTAACAGTCCGTGTTCCATTCCGTGTAACAGTCTGTGTTACAGTCCGTGTTACATTCCGTGTTACAGTCCGTGTTCCATTCCGTGTAACAGTCTGTGTTACAGTCCGTGTTACATTCCGTGTAACAGTCCGTGTTACATTCCGTGTTACAGTCCGTGTTACATTCCGTGTTACAGTCCGTGTTACATTCAGTGTTACAGTCCGTGTTACATTCCGTGTTACAGTCCGTGTTCCATTCCGTGTAACAGTCAGTGTTACATTCCGTGTAACAGTCCGTGTTCCATTCCGTGTAACAGTCTGTGTTACAGTCCGTGTTACATTCCGTGTTACAGTCCGTGTTCCATTCCGTGTAACAGTCCGTGTTCCATTCCGTGTAACAGTCTGTGTTACAGTCCGTGTTACATTACGTGTAACAGTCCGTGTTACATTCCGTGTAACAGTCTGTGTTACAGTCCGTGTTACATTACGTGTTACAGTCCGTGTTCCATTCCGTGTAACAGTCCGTGTTACAGTCCGTGTTCCATTCCGTGTAACAGTCCGTGTTCCATTCCGTGTAACAGTCAGTGTTACATTCCGTGTAACAGTCCGTGTTCCATTCCGTGTAACAGTCTGTGTTACAGTCCGTGTTACATTCCGTGTTACAGTCAGTGTTACATTCCGTGTAACAGTCCGTGTTACATTCCGTGTAACAGTCTGTGTTACAGTCTGTGTTACATTCCGTGTTACAGTCCGTGTTACAGTCCGTGTTACATTCCGTGTAACAGTCCGTGTTACATTCCATGTAACAGTGCGTGTTACATTCCGTGTTACAGTCCGTGTAACAGTCCGTGTTACATTCACTGTTACAGTCCGTGTTACATTCCGTGTTACAGTCAGTGTTACATTCCGTGTAACAGTCCGTGTTACATTCCGTGTAACAGTCTGTGTTACAGTCCGTGTTACATTCCGTGTTACAGTCCGTGTTACAGTCCGTGTTACATTCCGTGTTACAGTCCGTGTTACATTCCGTGTTACAGTCCGTGTTACATTCCGTGTTACATTCCGTGTAACAGTCCGTGTTACATTCCATGTAACAGTGCGTGTTACATTCCGTGTTACAGTCCGTGTAACAGTCCGTGTTACATTCACTGTTACAGTCCGTGTTACATTCCGTGTTACATTCCGTGTAACAGTCCGTGTTACATTCCATGTAACAGTCCGTGTTCCATTCCGTGTAACAGTCTGTGTTACAGTCCGTGTTACATTCCGTGTTACAGTCAGTGTTACATTCCGTGTAACAGTCCGTGTTACATTCCGTGTAACAGTCCGTGTTCCATTCCGTGTAACAGTCTGTGTTACAGTCCGTGTTACATTCCGTGTAACAGTCCGTGTTCCATTCCGTGTAACAGTCTGTGTTACAGTCCGTGTTACATTCCGTGTTACAGTCAGTGTTCCATTCCGTGTAACAGTCCGTGTTCCATTCCGTGTAACAGTCTGTGTTACAGTCCGTGTTACATTACGTGTAACAGTCCGTGTTACATTCCGTGTAACAGTCTGTGTTACAGTCCGTGTTACATTACGTGTTACAGTCCGTGTTCCATTCCGTGTAACAGTCCGTGTTACATTCCGTGTAACAGTCCGTGTTTGAATCAAATGTCTTAGAAACTGATTCAAGTCAGAAACTCGTGTTAAATCAGCAGCTGAAACAACGTTTGGTTTAATGTTCATATACACATGGAGTTATCAAGACCCTGTACAGTGTGTGTGTGCGTGCGTGTGTGCGTGTGTGTGTGTCAGAACTGAGTTTCCTATTTCTGTGTTCATATAAGTGCTGTAATTTGGATGCTCTGTAATTTCACCGTGGTGGTTCAGGGTTAAGTGGAAGCTGTCCCTGCCATCATGACTATGGGTTCTCCAAATGGACACACACATTCACCCCCCCCCCCCACACACACACACACACACTGGATCATTATTCCAGTGTTATTGGAAGCTTATATAAAGGCTGAGTCGTTTAATTACATTTATAAACAGTTTAAAGGTCCAAGTTGTGTCATTAAAACAAACTTTAAAGAGTCGTGACTGTTTGTGTTTGTATGAGTGTGTATTTGCACATGGCAGCTGTACACACACGCACACATACAAGTAGAATGGTGGGAGAGCTGTAAATAGCTCAGTGTGTAACCCAGCGGGTGATCCAAACACAGACACAGTAGGTATTGATATGTCACACACACACATGCACAGATGGACAGACGGTATTGATATTCTCGCTCATCAGCCTGGAGTCTGTGGATATGTGGTCACCACACGCACGCACGAACGCAGGCATGCACACACACACACACACACCTACAAGTGTGTTTTGGTATCCTTATGGGGACCGTCCATTGACTTCCATTGATTTTAGTAACTAGATTTATACCTAACCCAAACCCTTTTACTAACCTTAACCATTACTGATCTATAACTAACCCTAAGACTAACTAAAACTCTATTCACACCATACCTATAAACCTAACCCCTAACCCTAAAAGGGGGAGTCCCCCTCATGGGGACCAGGCTTCGGTCCCCACAAGAACCCTCGGACCCCAGAAAGATAGTAAAAGTCAGGAAACGGGTCCTCAGGAGGTCAGAAATACAAACCCACACACACACACACACACACACACACACACACACACACACACACACACACACACACACACAGCATGTAATCAGACTGGATCAATAATCTATTGTTATCTTTGATAACGTGTTCTGGTTGTTACTCTCAGGTGTTCCAGCTCGACTCAGTGGTTCGTTGTATTTCATGTTTTAAATGTAAAACTTAATCTCTGAAGGACTGGAGGTCGTTTTATTCTTCAGTTTGACTGTTTGGGTGTGAAGGAAACTGTTGTTGAGTGAAACAGCTGCACCAGATGTGTGAGCGTGCACGTGTATCCTGGTTTTATTTATCTTTTTACTGGTTTCATTTCTGGTTTTAATACCCATTAGTCTGTCCTCTACTCCTCAGTGTTGTGTAGATTTTATACAGACGAGGCGAAACCCTCGAACCCCCGACATGTAAACAGCTTGACCTGTCTCACTCTGAGTCGAAGCAGCTGACTGGGTTTCATTCTGACAGACAGACAGGAGGAAGATGAAGTCTTCATCACTTACACCCAACAGGATGATAAAACCTGATCTGAGCCTGTAAGTCTGGTGAAACAAACACAGTGATACTACTGAGGAGACGGAGTTCAGGCTTATGATGAGTGTGATTTGATTGTTGAAGACCATCCTGAACGTGTTAACGATGACGAGACGCTCTACACAGAAACATTGTAACAGATGATCAGGTTCATGTAAATAAAACCAGGTCCAGTTAGTAAAAAAAGACATTTTCTTGTCCAGGAAGAGAAACTCTAGTGACTGTGAGACGTTTGTCCTGATTCCAAACAGAACAGGTTGGTAGTTATTATATGTTCAGACTCTGTTCTCTAACATTATCTATAAACGAGGAGGTTTCTTTGATCTCGCTATAATTGCGGCGGGTTTTCCAGTTTCTTTTTGCTGATATTTGACTGTGTTCCTTTCGGTGAGTGAACAGGACATCAGCTGTATTTGTTGTCCAGTTAGGGAGAATGTCTGAAAGCAGGAGGAGGTTTGTCCTCTGGACCACTCTGAATACTCGTACCACAAGAATCTAAAACACTGAGATGGATCTAATGATAGATGCAATGTAACATGACATTCAGGTAAAATACCACTCTTTGTAGTACTTTGTGTTGTACTTCCTTAGCCTTGTTTGACCAGTCTGTGTTTTAGTTTAACCCACACGGTGGTGCTTTCATCTAAAAGCCCGGGGGTCTCTGAATTCCCCCAGCTCAAGCAAGAACACGCAGTTCTGAAATTAAAGCATTTAAAGAGCCCTAATTAGGGTAACACGATGCTCACATGACAACAACGACACGGTTAAGTGCTTTTTGAAAGTATTAACATTCTGTGAGCAGCAGCAGGAAACAAACGTTACACTTTTATAGTGTTTGATGGGTAAAGGACTGAAGAAGACGGCGGTAGGACAGAAGGGTCCACCATGCTGATGCGATCTGCTGAAATCATTCATCAAACACTGGAGCAGTAAAACACAAAGAGAGAAACGAAGGTCTGATCAGTTTAATATGACTGAATATAAAAACAGAATCACCAGTTCACTCATTCAGGTGTTTAATCTGTAAAGAAATAAATCACATCAGGGTTCTTCTATTAACCCTCTAACTGCCAGAGTTTATTTAAATTCACTCAGTTTTTATTTATTTTGTTGCTCTAATGTTTCACATGAGACTCAAATCAAAGATCTACATCCTGTCAGCTGTTAAAAATACTACTGATAAGTTTAAATCAGTGGTTAAAGGGTGGTTTTAGTTTCTGTAACATATTTTATAGAAATAGAAAAATAAAAATCCTTGTTAAATGTCCATGTTGTCCTTCGAGGGACCGTCCAGCGTGACTGGGAGGACCAAATATAATCCACCCAGCAGAGCATGAAAACCTGAGGCTTTACTACGGGAGGTCATCCCTCGCTACCTGTACGCATACCTGATCCTCCTTTTACTAATATTACATCACTTTAGTGACTAGCGTCTCAGCCTGAGGTGGACCAAGCCAAGGACACCACCACAGAGGTCCATGTGGGTGGGGAGTGAAGGGAGACCAGAGGGACAGCTGTAAGGTTCACAAAAATAACAGAAGAGAAAGAAAAGCGTCCAACATTTATAAGAACTAAAGAACAGAGAGAGTGACATGAGACGATGGAGACGAATGTCATTTATGTAAAACCCGTCTGATTGTTGCAGGACCAGCTGGTGGCAAAGACCTGGCATCCATTTCTGTCCCCCAGCAGGCTGGAATGGGATAATAGTGATAATCCAGTTAATTTACAGGATGGAATGACTGGCTGAGGAACAGACAGTGATTCAGACTGACGTTCCAACGTACATTCATTAAATAAAAAAAGATCAGGGTCTGATGTGTTGGTACTAGGCAGAGGGCAGATCAAGGTGCAGGAAGCAGCACCGACACCTTCCAGTAAAAACAGTTTTTCTGAGGTTTCTGTTGAATATTTTAGCTCCACAGGTGTTCTTACCTTCATAGTGGGTGAAAACAGGTCAACAACTTCTCTTTCAGTTTTAATCTCTCAAACTACGCAGGTGGTGATAAAACCCGAGTTCTAACGGCCTGTATCTGTTTCATTACAACTCCTTTGTTCGTTAGTATTCATCAGCTCCTGCAGTTGAAACCACACCTAGCATGCTGCTAGCTAAAAGCTGTTAGCATAACACCTAGCATGCTGCTGGCTAAAAGCTGTTAGCATAAGACTTAACAAACAGGAAGACACGACGTCTGATGTTACCATGCACAGCAGGGTAGGAAACAGTATACCTTGCTCTCATAGGCTAGTTTGTTAGCCAATCAGAGTCCAGCAAATAATATTGAATAATGAATATGAACGAGCTGCTGCTCGAAGCCTGACGGAAGGAGACGAAACCACCTGAATTTTAATGCAGACAGATTAAAAGGTCTGTTAATCAGTGTTTCCTGACGTTTTTTAGATATAAAATGTTTCATATTACTGGTTAATACTTAAGATATAACCACAAAGTCCAGAAATTAGTATGAAATGGCCTCTTTAAACTCTGTTACTGCTGCTGCGTTGTCAAGACAACATGAGTAAGCTGATGAGTTCAAATCATCTTTAGGATAAAATCTAAAATTAATCTTGAATTATTCTGATGTTTCCAGCTAATTTTGGATAAATTCACTAAGATACTACTGAGTATGTGCAACGCCCCCCCCCCCCCACACACACAGAGGAGTTCTGGAACATGAGCCCGGCTGCCTTACTGGCTTTCTCTCCCATTTAGCACCATGTAGGTGTCCAGGCGATGCCCTTGGCTTAATAGGGCTTAATGCCTGTGCTTGTCACTGTAGCATGGCTGGTATTGAGTGTTGGGACATTTCTGAAACAGTGCTTGTGTGTGTTCTCTGGAGTTTCACTAGTGGCTGCATGGCTGTGACATTTACCCCAGGTAAAGAACCGGATGCTATTATCTACCCCACCTACCCCACCCCCCCTCCCGGTTCAGAAGGATTATCCTGATCCTGACTCTATGTATCTTCATCTCTTGGTGTCTATTCTGCTCTCTCACTTCATTCTTTACCTTGGAGTGGTGGATAGTTTGCCTAATGAAGTGGTTGTGGCTGATGGGAGTATATTACAGGGAGACAGAGTGGAGCAGTCGCCTACTCTAAAATCCATTAACCTTACAGTTTCAATCAGCATACAGAAGGTTTGAGTCACATGGTTGGGTCGTGTGCTTGTTTTTCTTCATTTACTTTTTGTTTCTGAGCCAAAAATGAGGAGTTTTGTCTTTATTTCTGCAGCATTGTATGTTATATGTGTTTTATGTTATGTGTGTTGTATGTTGTATGTGTTGTATGTGTTGTATGTTGTATATGTTATGTGTGTTGTATGTTGTATGTGTTGTATGTGTTGTATGTTGTATATGTTGTGTGTGTTGTATGTGTTGTATGTTGTATGTGTTGTATGTTGTGTGTTGTATGTTGTATGTGTTGTATGTTGTATATGTTGTATGTGTTGTGTGTTGTATGTTGTATGTGTTGTATGTTGTGTGTTGTATATGTTGTATATGTTGTGTGTTGTATGTTGTATGTGTTGTATGTTGTATGTTGTATATGTTGTATGTGTTGTATGTTGTATGTGTTGTATGTTGTATGTGTTGTATGTTGTATGTGTTGTATGTGTTATATGTTGTATGTGTTGTATGTGTTATATGTTGTATGTGTTGTATGTTGTATGTGTTGTATGTTGTGTGTTGTATATGTTGTATATGTTGTGTGTTGTATGTTGTATGTGTTGTATGTTGTATGTTGTATATGTTGTGTGTGTTGTATGTTGTGTGTTGTATATGTTGTGTGTGTTGTATGTTGTGTGTTGTATATGTTGTATATGTTGTGTGTTGTATGTGTTGTATGTTGTATGTGTTGTATGTTGTATATGTTTTATGTGTTGTATGTTGTATGTGTTGTATGTGTTATATGTTGTATGTGTTGTATGTTGTATGTGTTGTATGTTGTGTGTTGTATGTGTTGTTTGTTGTATGTGTTGTATGTTGTATATGTTGTATGTTGTATGTTGTATGTTGTATGTTGTATGTGTTGTGTGTTGTATGTGTTGTATGCTGTATATGTTGTATGTGTTGTATGTTGTATATGTTGTATGTGTTGTATGTTGTATGTGTTGTATGTTGTATGTGTTGTATGTTGTGTGTTGTATGTGTTGTATGTTGTATGTGTTGTGTGTTGTATATGTTGTATGTGTTGTATGTTGTGTGTTGTATGTTGTATATGTTGTGTGTTGTATGTTGTATGTGTTGTATGTTGTATATGTTGTATGTGTTGTATGTGTTATGTGTTGTATGTATTGTATGTTGTATGTGTTGTATGTTGTATATGTTGTATGTTGTATGTGTTGTATGTTGTATGTGTTGTATGTTGTATGTGTTGTGTGTTGTATGTGTTGTATGTTGTATGTGTTATATGTTGTATGTGTTATATGTTGTATGTGTTGTATGTTGTATGTGTTGTATGTTGTGTGTTGTATGTGTTGTATGTTGTATGTGTTGTGTGTTGTATATGTTGTATGTGTTGTATGTTGTGTGTTGTATATGTTGTATATGTTGTATGTGTTGTATGTTGTATGTGTTGTATGTTGTATGTGTTGTATGTTGTATGTGTTGTATGTTGTATATGTTTTATGTGTTGTATGTTGTATGTGTTGTATGTTGTGTGTTGTATGTGTTGTATGTTGTATGTGTTGTGTGTTGTATATGTTGTATGTGTTGTATGTTGTGTGTTGTATATGTTGTATATGTTGTATGTGTTGTATGTTGTATGTGTTGTATGTTGTATGTGTTGTATGTTGTATATGTTGTATGTGTTGTATGTGTATATGTTGTATGTGTTGTGTGTTGTATGTTGTATGTGTTGTATGTTGTGTGTTGTATGTGTTGTATGTTGTATGTGTTATATGTTGTATGTGTTATATGTTGTATGTGTTGTATGTTGTATGTGTTGTATGTTGTGTGTTGTATGTTGTATGTGTTGTATGCTGTATATGTTGTATGTGTTGTATGTTGTATGTGTTGTATGTTGTGTGTTGTATGTGTTGTATGTTGTATGTGTTGTGTGTTGTATATGTTGTATGTGTTGTATGTTGTATGTGTTGTATGTTGTGTGTTGTATATGTTGTATATGTTGTGTGTTGTATGTTGTATATGTTGTATGTGTTATATGTTGTATGTGTTGTATGTTGTATATGTTGTATGTGTTGTATGTTGTATGTGTTGTATGTTGTATGTGTTGTATGTTGTATATGTTGTATGTTGTATGTGTTGTATGTGTTGTATGTTGTATATGTTGTATGTGTTGTGTGTTGTATGTTGTATGTTTGTATGTTGTATATGTTGTATGTGTTGTATGTTGTATGTTGTATGTTGTATGTGTTGTATGTGTTGTATGTGTTGTATGTATTGTATGTTGTATGTGTTGTATGTTTTGTATGTTTTGTATGTGTTATATGTTGTGTGTTGTATGTTGTATGTGTTGTATGTTGTATATGTTGTATGTGTTGTATGTTGTATATGTTGTATGTGTTGTATGTTGTATGTGTTGTATGTTGTATATGTTGTATGTGTTGTATGTGTTGTATGTGTTGTATGTTGTATGTGTTGTATGTGTTATATGTTGTATGTGTTTTATGTTGTGTGTTGTATGTTGTATGTGTTGTATGCTGTATATGTTGTATGTGTTGTATGTTGTATATGTTGTATGTGTTGTATGTTGTATGTGTTGTATGTTGTATGTGTTGTATGTTGTATATGTTGTATGTTGTATGTGTTGTATGTGTTGTATGTTGTATATGTTGTATGTGTTGTGTGTTGTATGTTGTATGTTGTATGTGTTGTATGTGTTGTATGTGTTGTATGTATTGTATGTTGTATGTGTTGTATGTTGTATATGTTGTATGTTGTATGTGTTGTATGTTGTATGTGTTGTATGTTGTATATGTTGTATGTGTTGTATGTTGTGTGTTGTATATGTTGTATATGTTGTGTGTTGTATGTGTTGTATGTTGTATGTGTTGTATGTGTTGTGTGTTGTATGTTGTATGTTGTATGTGTTGTATGTGTTGTATGTTGTATGTGTTGTATGTGTTATATGTTGTATGTGTTGTATGTTGTATGTGTTGTGTGTTGTGTGTTGTATGTTGTATGTGTTGTATGCTGTATATGTTGTATGTGTTGTATGTTGTATATGTTGTATGTGTTGTATGTTGTGTGTTGTTTATGTTGTATATGTTGTATGTGTTGTATGTTGTATGTGTTGTATGTTGTATATGTTGTATGTGTTGTATGTGTTGTATGTGTTGTATGTTGTATGTGTTGTATGTGTTATATGTTGTATGTGTTGTATGTTGTATGTGTTGTATGTTGTGTGTTGTATGTGTTGTATGTTGTATGTGTTGTGTGTTGTATATGTTGTATGTGTTGTATGTTGTGTGTTGTATATGTTGTATATGTTGTGTGTTGTATGTGTTGTGTGTTGTATGTTGTGTGTTGTTTATGTTGTATATGTTGTGTGTTGTATGTTGTATGTGTTGTATGTTGTATATGTTGTATGTGTTGTATGTTGTATGTTGTGTGTGTTGTATGTTTTATGTGTTGTGTGTTGTGTATGTTGTATGTGTTGTATGTTGTATGTTTTGTATGTTGTATATGTTGTATGTTGTATGTGTTGTATGTGTTGTATGTTGTGTGTGTTGTATGTTTTGTATGTGTTATATGTTGTATGTGTTGTATGTTGTATGTGTTGTATGTTGTATATGTTGTATGTGTTGTATGTGTTGTATGTGTTGTATGTTGTATGTGTTGTATGTGTTATATGTTGTATGTGTTTTGTGTTGTATATGTTGTATGTGTTGTATGTTTTGTGTTGTATGTGTTGTTTGTGTTATATGTTGTATGTGTTGTATGTTGTGTGTGGTGTATGTTGTATGTGTTGTGTGTTGTATGTGGTGTGTGTTGTATGTTGTATGTTGTATGTGTTGTATGTGTTGTATGTGTTGTATGTATTGTATGTTGTATGTGTTGTATGTTGTATATGTTGTATGTGTTGTATGTTTTGTATGTTTTGTATGTGTTATATGTTGTATGTGTTGTATGTTGTATGTGTTGTATGTTGTATGTGTTGTATGTGTTGTGTGTTGTATGTTGTATGTTGTATGTGTTGTATGTGTTGTATGTGTTGTATGTGTTGTATGTTGTATGTGTTGTGTGTTGTATATGTTGTATGTGTTGTATGTTGTGTGTTGTATATGTTGTATGTGTTGTATGTGTTGTATGTGTTGTATGTTGTATGTGTTGTATGTGTTATATGTTGTATGTGTTGTATGTGTTGTATGTGTTGTATGTATTGTATGTTGTATGTGTTGTATGTTGTATATGTTGTATGTTGTATGTGTTGTATGTTGTATGTGTTGTGTGTTGTATATGTTGTATGTGTTGTATGTTGTGTGTGTTGTATGTTGTGTGTGTTGTGTGTTGTATGTTGTATGTTGTATGTGTTGTATGTGTTGTATGTGTTGTATGTATTGTATGTTGTATGTGTTGTATGTTGTATATGTTGTATGTGTTGTATGTTGTATGTGTTGTATGTTGTATATGTTGTATGTTGTATATGTTGTATGTGTTGTATGTTGTATATGTTTTATGTGTTGTATGTTGTATGTGTTGTATGTTGTGTGTTGTATGTGTTGTATGTTGTATGTGTTGTGTGTTGTATATGTTGTATGTGTTGTATGTTGTGTGTTGTATATGTTGTATATGTTGTGTGTTGTATGTTGTATATGTTGTATGTGTTGTATGTTGTATGTGTTGTATGTGTTGTATGTTGTGTGTTGTATGTTGTATGTGTTGTATGTTTTGTATGTGTTATATGTTGTATGTGTTGTATGTTGTATGTGTTGTATGTTGTATATGTTGTATGTGTTGTATGTTGTATGTGTTGTGTGTTGTGTGTTGTATGTTGTGTGTGTTGTATGTTGTATGTGTTGTATGTGTTGTATGTTGTATATGTTGTGTGTGTTGTATGTGTTGTATGTTGTATGTGTTGTATGTGTTGTGTGTTGTGTGTTGTATGTTGTATGTGTTGTATGTGTTGTATGTGTTGTATGTTGTATGTGTTGTATGTTGTATGTGTTGTATGTTGTATGTGTTGTATGTGTTATATGTTGTATGTGTTGTATGTGTTATATGTTGTATGTGTTGTATGTTGTATGTGTTGTATGTGTTGTATGTTGTATGTGTTATATGTTGTATGTGTTATATGTTGTATGTGTTGTGTGTTGTATATGTTGTATGTGTTGTATGTTGTATGTGTTGTATGTTGTGTGTTGTATATGTTGTATATGTTGTGTGTTGTATGTTGTATATGTTGTATGTGTTGTATGTTGTATGTGTTGTATGTTGTATGTTGTATATGTTGTATGTGTTGTATGTTGTATGTGTTGTATGTTGTATGTGTTGTGTGTTGTGTGTTGTATGTTGTATGTGTTGTATGCTGTATATGTTGTATGTGTTGTATGTTGTATGTGTTGTATGTTGTATATGTTGTATGTGTTGTATGTGTTGTATGTGTTGTATGTTGTATGTGTTGTATGTGTTGTATGCTGTATATGTTGTATGTGTTGTATGTGTATATGTTGTATGTGTTGTATGTTGTATGTGTTGTATGTTGTATATGTTGTATGTGTTGTATGTTGTATGTGTTGTATGTTGTGTGTTGTGTGTGTTGTATGTTGTATGTGTTGTGTGTTGTATATGTTGTATGTGTTGTGTGTTGTATGTTGTATGTTGTATGTGTTGTATGTGTTGTATGTGTTGTATGTATTGTATGTTGTATGTGTTGTATGTTGTATGTGTTGTGTGTTGTGTGTTGTATGTTGTATGTGTTGTATGCTGTATATGTTGTATGTGTTGTATGTTGTATATGTTGTATGTTGTATGTGTTGTATGTTGTATGTGGTGTATGTTGTATATGTTGTATGTGTTGTATGTTGTATGTTGTGTGTGTTGTATGTGTTGTATGTTGTATGTGTTGTATGTTGTGTGTTGTATGTTGTATGTGTTGTATGGGTTGTATGTTGTATGTGTTGTGTGTTGTATATGTTGTATGTGTTGTATGTTGTGTGTTGTATATGTTGTATATGTTGTATGTGTTGTATGTTGTATGTGTTGTATGTTGTATGTGTTGTATGTTGTATATGTTGTATGTTGTATGTGTTGTATGTGTTGTATGTTGTATATGTTGTATGTGTTGTGTGTTGTATGTTGTATGTTGTATGTGTTGTATGTTGTATATGTTTTATGTGTTGTATGTTGTATGTGTTGTATGTTGTATGTGTTGTATGTTGTATGTGTTGTATGTTGTGTGTTGTATATGTTGTATATGTTGTGTTTTGTATGTTGTATGTGTTGTATGTTGTATGTGTTGTGTGTTGTGTGTTGTATGTTGTATGTGTTGTATGCTGTATATGTTGTATGTGTTGTATGTTGTATATGTTGTATGTGTTGTATGTTGTATGTTGTATGTTGTATGTGTTGTATGTTGTATGTGTTGTGTGTTGTGTGTTGTATGTTGTATGTGTTGTATGCTGTATATGTTGTATGTGTTGTATGTTGTATATGTTGTATGTGTTGTTTGTTGTATGTGTTGTATGTTGTATGTGTTGTGTGTTGTATGTGTTGTATGTGTTTTATGTTGTATGTTGTATATGTTGTGTGTGTTGTATGTGTTGTATGTGGTATGTGTTGTATGTTGTGTGTTGTATGTTTTATGTGTTGTATGTTGTATGTGTTGTATGTGTTATATGTTGTATGTGTTGTATGTTGTATGTGTTGTATGTTGTGTGTTGTATGTGTTGTATGTTGTGTGTGTTGTATGTTGTATGTGTTGTATGTTGTATGTTTTGTATGTTGTATGTGTTGTATGTTGTGTGTTGTATGTTGTATGTGTTGTATGTTGTATATGTTGTATGTGTTGTGTGTTGTATGTTGTATGTGTTGTATGTGTTATATGTTGTATGTGTTGTATGTGTTATATGTTGTATGTGTTGTATGTTGTATGTGTTGTATGTGTTGTATGTTGTATGTGTTATATGTTGTATGTGTTATATGTTGTATGTGTTGTATGTTGTATGTGTTGTATGTTGTGTGTTGTATGTGTTGTATGTTGTATGTGTTGTGTGTTGTATATGTTGTATGTGTTGTATGTTGTATGTGTTGTATGTTGTATGTGTTGTATGTTGTATATGTTGTATGTTTTTTGTGTTGTATGTTGTATATGTTGTATGTTGTATGTGTTGTATGTTGTATGTGTTGTATGTGTTATATGTTGTATGTGTTGTATGTGTGTGTTGTATATGTTGTATATGTTGTGTGTTGTGTGTTGTATGTTGTATGTGTTATATGTTGTATGTGTTGTATGTGTTATATGTTGTATGTGTTGTATGTGTTATATGTTGTATGTGTTGTATGTTGTATGTGTTGTGTGTTGTATATGTTGTATGTGTTGTATGTTGTATGTGTTGTATGTTGTGTGTTGTATATGTTGTATATGTTGTGTGTTGTATGTTGTATATGTTGTATGTGTTGTATGTTGTATGTGTTGTATGTGTTGTATGTTGTGTGTTGTATGTTGTATGTGTTGTATGTTTTGTGTTGTATATGTTGTATATGTTGTGTGTTGTATGTTGTATGTGTTGTATGTTGTATGTTGTATATGTTGTGTGTGTTTTGTGTTGTATGTGTTGTATGTTGTATGTGTTGTATGTTGTATATGTTGTATGTGTTGTATGTTGTATGTGTTGTATGTTGTGTGTTGTGTGTGTTGTATGTTGTATGTGTTGTGTGTTTTGTATGTGTTGTATGTTGTATGTGTTGTATGTTGTGTGTGTTTATGTTGTATGTGTTGTATGTTGTGTGTTGTATATGTTGTATATGTTGTGTGTTGTATGTTGTATGTGTTGTATGTTGTGTGTTGTATGTGTTGTATGTTGTATGTGTTGTGTGTTGTGTATGTTGTTTGTGTTGTATGTTGTATGTGTTGTATGTTGTGTGTTGTATATGTTGTATGTTTTGTGTGTTGTATGTGTTGTATGTTGTATGTGTTGTATGTTGTATATGTTTTATGTGTTGTATGTTGTATGTGTTGTATGTTGTGTATGTTGTATGTGTTGTGTGTTGTATGTTGTATGTGTGTATGTTGTATGTGTTGTATGTTGTATGTGTTGTATGTGTATGTGTTGTATGTTGTATGTGTTGTATGTGTTATATGTTGTATGTGTTGTATGTTGTATGTGTTGTATGTGTTGTATGTTGTATGTGTTATATGTTGTATGTGTTATATGTTGTATGTGTTGTATGTTGTATGTGTTGTATGTTGTGTGTTGTATGTGTTGTATGTTGTATGTGTTGTAGTGTTGTATGTTGTATGTGTTGTATGTTGTGTGTTGTATATGTTGTATATGTTGTGTGTTGTATGTTGTATGTGTTGTATGTTTTGTATGTGTTATATGTTGTATGTGTTGTATGTTGTATGTGTTGTATGTTGTATATGTTGTATGTGTTGTATGTTTTGTATGTTTTGTATGTGTTATATGTTGTATGTGTTGTATGTTGTATGTGTTGTATGTTGTATATGTTGTATGTGTTGTATGTGTTGTATGTGTTGTATGTTGTATGTGTTGTATGTGTTATATGTTGTATGTGTTGTATGTTGTATGTTGTATGTGTTGTATGTTGTGTGTTGTATATGTTGTATATGTTGTGTGTTGTATGTTGTATTTGTTGTATGTGTTGTATGTGTTGTATGTGTTGTATGTATTGTATGTTGTATGTGTTGTATGTTGTATGTGTTGTATGTTGTATGTGTTATATGTTGTATGTGTTGTATGTTGTATGTGTTGTATGTTGTGTGTTGTATGTGTTGTATGTTGTATGTGTTGTGTGTTGTATATGTTGTATGTGTTGTATGTTGTGTGTTTTATATGTTGTGTGTTGTATGTTGTATGTGTTGTATGTTGTATATGTTGTATGTGTTGTGTGTTGTATGTTGTATGTGTTGTATGTTGTATGTGTTGTATGTTGTATATGTTGTATGTGTTGTGTGTGTTGTATGTGTTGTGTGTTGTATATGTTGTATGTGTTGTATGTTGTATGTGTTGTATGTTGTGTGTTGTATATGTTGTATATGTTGTGTGTTGTATGTTGTATATGTTGTATGTGTTGTATGTTGTATGTGTTGTATGTGTTGTGTGTTGTATATGTTGTATGTGTTGTATGTTGTGTGTTGTATATGTTGTATATGTTGTGTGTTGTATGTGTTGTATGTTGTATGTGTTGTATGTTGTATATGTTTTATGTGTTGTATGTTGTATGTGTTGTATGTTGTGTGTTGTATGTGTTGTATGTGTTGTGTGTTGTATGTTGTATGTGTTGTATGTTGTGTGTTGTATGTTGTATGTGTTGTATGTTGTATATGTTGTATGTGTTGTATGTTGTATGTGGTGTATGTGTTGTATGTGTGTGTTGTATGTTGTATGTGTTGTATGTGTTGTGTGTTGTATGTTGTATGTGTTGTATGTTGTGTGTTGTATATGTTGTATATGTTGTATGTGTTGTATGTTGTATATGTTGTATGTTGTATGTGTTGTATGTTGTATGTGTTGTATGTTGTATATGTTGTATGTGTTTTATGTTGTATGTTGTATATGTTGTATGTGTTGTATGTTGTGTGTTGTTTATGTTGTATATGTTGTGTGTTGTATGTTGTATGTGTTGTATGTTGTATATGTTGTATGTGTTGTATGTTGTATGTTGTATGTGTTGTATGTTGTATGTGTTGTGTGTTGTGTGTTGTATGTTGTATGTGTTGTATGCTGTATATGTTGTATGTGTTGTATGTTGTATATGTTGTATGTGTTGTATGTTGTATGTGTTGTATGTTGTATGTGTTGTATGTTGTATATGTTGTATGTTGTATGTTGTATGTTGTATGTTGTATGTGTTGTGTGTTGTATGTGTTGTATGTTGTATGTACTGGGACACATGTGAGGTTCTGTTCTGAGAAGGAAAAGAACCAATCAGTTTCTGGACCTGATTATACTATTGATTAGAGTATTTTTACTTGTCTGGAATCAGGAATATAAGAGCAGATGTGAAGTTTTTGCCAGTTTGGCTGGTTTTAAAACATCTGGTCATATGAGACGTGTGTGTTTGTGAATAGATGGAGGCCTGGAGGAAACACACAAACACCTCTACATCGATCTCTACAATCTGACAACATGCTGAACTTTTAGACTTCTGATTAAAAACACCTTTTCAAATTAAAACAGTCAAAAATCAGAGTTTTTATAAGCTAACAGAGAGCGTGTCTCTTTAACATGTTTATATATTATTGGGATGTTTTACATGATATCATTAATGACTAACAGCAAAGATACCTGTTGATGCACATACACACATGCACACACACACACATATACAAGCCCACACGCACACCCACACACATACACACACACACACACACAAGTGTGTTTTGGTATCCTTATGGGGACCGTCCATTGACTTCCATTGATTTTAGTAACTAGATTTATACCTAACCCAAACCCTTTTACTAACCTTAACCATTACTGATCTATAACTAACCCTAAGACTAACTAAAACTCTATTCACACCATACCTATAAACCTAACCCCTAACCCTAAAAAGGGGAGTCCCCCTCATGGGGACCAGGCTTCGGTCCCCACAAGAACCCTCGGACCCCAGAAAGATAGTAAAAGTCAGGAAACTGGTCCTCAGGAGGTCAGAAATACAAACCACACACACACACACACACACACACCCACACACACACACCCACACACACACACACACACACACACACACACACACACACACACACACACACACACACACACACACACAAGTGTGTTTTGGTATCCTTATGGGGACCGTCCATTGACTTCCATTGATTTTAGTAACTAGATTTATACCTAACCCAAACCCTTTTACTAACCTTAACCATTACTGATCTATAACTAACCCTAAGACTAACTAAAACTCTATTCACACCATACCTATAAACCTAACCCCTAACCCTAAAAAGGGGAGTCCCCCTCATGGTGACCAGGCTTCGGTCCCCACAAGAACCCTCGGACCCCAGAAAGATAGTAAAAGTCAGGAAACTGGTCCTCAGGAGGTCAGAAATACACACCCACACACACACACACACACACACACACACACACACACACACACACACACACGCATGCATGCATCATTTAGCATCAGTATCTGCAACCGTCACACAATGTAACAATCCTGAATCTTTTTAAAAGGACGTGAACGTAAGCTGATGTAGTTGGTAGTTTTAGTGTGGAGAAAAATCTGTTTATTAAAACTCTTTAGAAAAGCATATTTCATGTATCAGATTTTATTTTGGACTTTTATAAAAGTGTCTGTTTGACTGTTGATCTGCTCTCTAACTGGTCTCATGCACAGTGTTTGATACTGGCCGTGTTTAAACGGCATCAATGGGGGTTCGTTTGTCATCTAATCTTGTAGAAGAGCCGATGGCCGTCTATTCTGTCCACTAATGAGATTACACTTGAATAGCGAGTCCCACCACAGGTCATCATTACTGATGCCATTTAAAGGCAATTATTGTTTTAAATGATCCTCACGTCGATCTCACTGAGGAGAGAAGCTTGGAGGCAGACTGAGAGCTTCATCTACAGAATGAGCCCAAATGTTTTCACACTCTTACTGTTTTAACTTCCTCCATGTTTCAGTCTGTGTGCTTCAGTATGTCTTCTGTTGGTGGACGTGTTGGCAGAAGACAGAGAGACTATTATTTTACATATTTTGGATTTTCTTAAATATCTGCAGACTGGGTTCGTTTTTATTTACATCTGCATGAACAAAATAATATTTCTGACATTTTTTAAGACTAAAAATTCCAGATTTAAAATGTAAAGATTCTCTTTGTCTGTCTCCTGTGGTTTTGAATGTGTGTGTGTGTGTGGGGGTGTGTGGGGGTTTGTATTTCTGACCTCCTGGGGACCCGTTTCCTGACTTTTACTATCCTTCTGGGGTCCGAGGGTTCTTGTGGGGACCGAAGCCTGGTCCCCATGAGGGGGACTCCCCTTTTTAGGGTTAGGGGTTAGGTTTATAGGTATGGTGTGAATAGAGTTTTAGTTAGTCTTAGGGTTAGTTATAGATCAGTAATGGTTAAGGTTAGTAAAAGGGTTTGGGTTAGGTATAAATCTAGTTACTAAAATCAATGGAAGTCAATGGACGGTCCCCATAAGGATAGCAAAACAAACGTGTGTGTGAGTGTGTGTGTGTGTGTGGGTTTGTATTTCTGACCTCCTGGGGACCCGTTTCCTGACTTTTACTATCTTTCTGGGGTCCGAGGGTTCTTGTGGGGACCGAAGCCTGGTCCCCATGAGGGGGACTCCCCTTTTTAGGGTTAGGGGTTAGGTTTATAGGTATGGTGTGAATAGAGTTTTAGTTAGTCTTAGGGTTAGTTATAGATCAGTAATGGTTAAGGTTAGTAAAAGGGTTTGGGTTAGGTATAAATCTAGTTACTAAAATCAATGGAAGTCAATGGACGGTCCCCATAAGGATACCAAAACACACTTGTGTGTGTGTGAATTATCCAACTAGCTTGTTTTTTGGTAGATCAGTGGGAAGAGGCAGTCCTCTGGGAGAGTCCTGTCTCTTTGTTCTTCTGCTGACAATGAAGGACTCACAGTCAGTCTAAAGGGAGAAATTATGTCCCAAAGCAGTCTGGAAGAAACAGACCCCCCCCCCCCCCACACACACACACACTAATTCTCACATGCTACTCATGTGGGGCATGACCTCAATAAGAGCTGCTGTTGTATTTGCAGAGCGCTCGACACCACGTGCCGACCACTGTAACAGTTTGGCCTCAGGTTCAAAGAAAACACTGGTTTGTCTGAGCTGAGCAGAGTTGTTAATGTTCCTACTGGACAACATTCAGAATTTCAAAGCCTCAATTTTTAGACAGGAATTCAAAGATTTTTTTTAATAACCGAGTTTCAGTGTCATATGATGTTCTAACAGCTGGGTAGACCAGGTCTGCATGCTGAGTAAAATGTGTCATTCAGAATTAGTAACTATTTCTGTTTCTCTCACCACAGGTAAGGAGGAGCCAACCACCTATACCTGCACTACGTGTAAGCAGTCATATGGCAGCGCCTGGTTCTTGCTGCAGCATGCTCAGAACACCCACGGATTCCGTATTTACCTGGAAAGTGAACACGGCAGTCCTCTAACCCCGCGGATGGGTGGCCCTTCCTCCCTCGGTGGTGGTGCTGACTGCCCCTCACAGCCTCCCCTGCACGGCCTCCATTTGCCTCCGGATGCAAGCCCCTTCAACCTCCTCCGCATCCCTGGCTCAGGCTCTGGTGGAAGGGACAGCAGTGGTGCAGGCGGTGGCATGGTTTCCAGTGGTCCTGGTGTTGGGGGCCACCATCAACGTTTCCCTCCAACACCACCCCTCTTCAGCCCCCCTCCAAGAAACCACCTAGATCCCCACCACCTGAGCCCAGAGGAGCTGGCGCTGGCAGCCCACCATCCGAGTGCCTTTGACAGGGTGCTGCGCCTCAATCCTCCTCTGCCTCTTGACCCCACTCCAACAATGGACTTCTCAAGGCGGCTACGGGAACTAGCGGGCAACACCTCAGGGTCCACTCCCCCACTATCTCCCAGCCGGCCCAGCCCCATGCAGCGCTTACTCCAGCCTTTCCAGACAGGAGGAAATGGAAGCACAGGAGGTATGGGGGCCAGCAAACCTCCATATCTTGCCACTCCCCCGCCTCTTCCTGGCTCAATGCAGTCACCTGTGGGCTCTCAAACTACTCCTACAACCCCTCTCCCCTCAGCTGGGGCAACACCTTCCTCCACCAGCCAGATGAAATCAAAGTGTTGTGAGTTTTGTGGCAAAGCGTTCAAGTTTCAGAGTAATTTAATAGTGCACCGGCGCAGCCACACAGGAGAGAAGCCGTACAAATGTCACTTGTGTGATCATGCTTGCACACAGGCTAGCAAACTGAAACGTCACATGAAGACACACATGCACAAATCATCCTCGCCAAATACAGGCAAGTCAGAAGACGGTCTGTCAGTAGCTTCATCCCCAGAGCCGGGCACCAGTGAGCACATAGGCAGTGCAAGCAATGCACTAAAGTCAGTAGTGGCCAAGCTAAAGAGTGAGAATGACCGCATGTTGAGGGAAAATGGGGAGGAGGAGGAGGATGAAGAGGAAGAAGAAGAAGAAGAGGAGGAGGAGGAAGAAGAGGAAGAGGAGGAGGAGGAGGAGGGAGAGGAGGAGGAAATGCAGAATGGAGAGAGAGCAGCCAAAAGAAGCAACAGCTTTCACTTTGGACTAAACCTGGAAGCAACACGGCAGCATGAAAACAGTGGCGGTATTGGAAGTCGACTGGGGGGAGTGGCTGATGATGTGCCCATCCCTCGTTCACTCCCTGAGGTGATGCAGGGAATGGGTCTGGCTGCTAGCATGCAGCACTTCAGTGAAGCCCTTAATGCACACAAGCGAAATGCCATGGCTCAAGAGAACCACCTGCACCATCATCTCAACAGGGACCACCATCACGGTCGTGACATGTGTGATAGAGACTCTGTGTTGGAAACGGACCGAGGTGAGGAAAGTTCTGTTTCAGCAGTCAACGGTCGAGGAGCATCTCCTGATGAATCTGCCTCTGTTGGCCTCTCCAAGAAACTACTTCTGGGTAGTCCCAGTCCACTCAGTCCTTTTTCTAAACGCATTAAGCTGGAGAAAGAATTTGACCTGCCAACCCCAACAATCCCTAATACAGAGAACGTTTACTCGCAGTGGCTGGCGGGCTACGCTGCTTCTCGACAACTCAAAGACCCTTTTCTGAACTTTGGGGATTCCAGACAATCGCCCTTTGCATCATCATCCGAGCACTCCTCAGAGAATGGCAGTTTGCGTTTCTCAACCCCTCCGGGAGAACTAGATGGTGGGATGTCAGGCCGTAGCGGGACAGGCAGCGGGGGCAGCACGCCACACCTCGGAGGCCCCGGGCGGCCAAGCTCCAAGGATGGTCGGAGGAGTGATACTTGTGAATTTTGTGGCAAAGTTTTCAAGAACTGCAGTAACCTGACGGTGCACCGGCGCAGCCACACGGGAGAAAGACCGTACAAGTGTGAGCTGTGTAATTATGCTTGTGCACAGAGCTCTAAACTGACTCGCCACATGAAGACCCACGGTCAGGTGGGCAAAGACGTGTACAAGTGTGAGATTTGTCAGATGCCCTTCAGTGTTTACAGCACCTTGGAGAAACACATGAAAAAATGGCACAGTGACCGTCCTTTGAGTACCGAAATAAAGTCCGAGTAAAAGGCCGAACAATGGGACCTTTTCCACAGCCGTGTCCATCATCAATCTCCTGTTTATTCCCAGCCCCCTTGTAGATTTGCTCCAATCCCAACGCTCTGCTTTCACCAGTGTGGTGGAAGCTGAAGACCATGTGCTCTGCACCAGCACACCCCGTTTCCATTACCCATCAAATGCATGATTTGTATCGGGGCAATATTCTTGCATTGACGCAAAACTTCGAGCCTTTCTCTTGTGCAATAATTTACATGTTGTGTACAATTTTCTTTTTTAAATTTCATTTTCCACTTTTAAGAATTAGTCAGCATGCATAGTATGTTTTTGCTAATCAAAAAAAGAAAAGAAAAATAAATTTTCCCAGGTTGGTTAGTTGTTGAGTATGTGTTGCTATTTTCCTTTTTCTTTTGATTCCTCAAAGAGAGAAAAGAAACATATATCTACGCTGCATACGTTCTGTGACACATATCATGTACAGTTTTGTTTTGTAACATGGAAAGTGAACAGTCTTTTACTTGACCCTCCTCTTATAACCCTGGAAATGCACTTATCCTGATCTTTCTAAAAGATGCCATGTCCACACAGGGTTTTAAAAAAATCATGCATTGGCTTGACAAAAGAAGGAAAGTGACGACAGCCTTCAAATTTCTTTCAAAAAGACAAAGGTGTGCTAAGAAGCTGTACTACTACTACTAGCTATACTATTTGTACTATCATTTGTTGGAATGAGAAAGAGTGCCTTTGATATCCCAGAATGCATTGGCCATAGTCTTCTCTGGTTTTAGTTTGGGGGCTCCTCTAGATGAAGCTACAAGGTTTAAGCCAACTAGGGAAGGTTCTTGCATCAAGTACCTGACTGCTGAAAGGACTGTGACGACTCCTGATGAACGACCATCATTGAGCTACTTATTATATGTTCAATAGACTATCTGTGGGTTTCATGGCAAGCATGGTACGAGCAGTATTGTGTATATCTGAATTATTTGTAGTTTTGTTTCTGGTAGGAAGGTACTGTTGAGATAAAAATAATCTGTAATGTACAATCCTGAATTTGAGGGACAGGGCACATTGCTGACAAGTGTCGTGCATCTGCGTTAGCACAAACCTACGAAGCTGCTTCAGGTCGTCTGTGTGGAACAATGCATAAAGTAATATATGAGCTGAAAGCTAACTTTAGTTGAGAACATTAAACATACTACGAGTCAGACAGATAGAAAGCTGAACTGGAAGCTATAACGAGGATCAGACGCAACGTCTTTCACTTTATATTTCTAGTATTAAAACAGGGTTTTCATCTATGACTTGCAGAGAAAATTCTAGCTGTATCTTAGGGCTCTTGATAAAAGTAAAAGGTCTCATGTTAATCAGTATGCACAGGCTAATGCAGGGCAGTGTTTTGATTTCTTCTTGTTTTGGTGCACGTTTGTTTCATCACTTTATCCATACATTCCAAAGTTAAGCAGTAAGTACCAGCAGTACATGGGTGGAGTCTAAAAGCTGGATCGTCATTTTTTATAAATGAAGTGCACTGTTTCAGTTTACCCAGTTTACACGTTTACTCTGAAGGGGAACCTGATTCTAATGCTGTCAGATGATGAAGGTCCTGTTGTTACAAGCAACTCCAGCCTCATGATTCTTTGTAGACTTACCTTTTAACCGTTTGTGAGTTTGTTAACGCTGGAGGGAACTCCAGTGTTCTGAGCAAGGCGTGTAAATGAAAAGGTTTGTGGTTCTGTTGCTCCAACATGGAACCAGCAGAACCACCTTTTAATGCAGCTGTTGCTTCATCGCTGCTCAATCATCTCTCAACCTTGCTGCCTGAGCAACAGACACGCAAATCTAGTTGTTCACAAAATCTGATTTTGTATAAATTCTTCTTAAATCACAGACAAGAAAAAAAACATTTTTGGAAATGAAACTCTTCTATATTTTAGGGGGAAATGTTTTTACGTTTTGTTGTTGTTTCTCTTTTCCCTCATCATCTTGGTGGTATTCAAGAAGTCAAGCGCTCCCATCACAGTATATATGAAGTTCTTTACAAAAAAAAACAGTGATTTTATTTTATTTTATTTTATTTTATTTTATTTTATTTTACTTTATTTTATTTTATTTTATTTTATTTTATTTTATTTTATTTTATTTTATTTTATTTTATTTTATTTTATTTTATTTTATTTTGGCTCTTCACGGCTCTTCAGGTTGAGATACAAATTGCATTTGGGAAAGGATTAAAATCATATATGAATATATAATAAAGAACTTTAAATATAGGAAAATGCACACTCATGTCAGTTCCTATACTTAAACACATTTATGGTCTACTTTTTCTGTATTTCTAGAACTGTATTTGAATTCAGTGTTCACTTAGAGTAGGCACTATAGTATTTATATTGAGGCTCGTATTTTTGACTGTTGCTTGTTCTCTCTAAAGGTAGTTACTGTACCTTTTTTTGGTAGTGGAAAAAATCCCGAGCTGCCATGGTATATTTTTTATTATTTGGCAGGATAATATAGTACAAATTATTTGTATGTTTAAAGAAATAAAAAGCAGCTCAAGTATTTGGCATTGGGAGGTGCTGCAGGCCATCAGATGGCTGCAGCTCTGCTTCCCGTCCACAGAGGTGGTTGTACATATCTTCTTGGGTTTTTGGTTGACACCTCTCACTCCGCTGCAGTCCTCATATGCAGTTATGCAAGCTGCACGCTGCAAGCTGCATGCTGCACGCTGCAAGCGGCAAGCTGCACGCTGCAAGCTGCACGCTGCAAGCTGCGCGCTGCAAGCTGCAAGCGGCGGCGCGCTGCAAGCTGCGCGCTGCAAGCTGCAAGCGGCGCGCTGCAAGCTGCAAGCTGACGTCGGCCTGTTCTGTTCTGTGCTTCTGTCTCTTTCTCACCTCTCCCACCTGAAACATTCCGACATTACGAGAGGAAAAAACTTCATATGCAGTACGTGGAGTAAAAAAAGGTACATTTAATATGAAATACAGTAAAATGCTTTTTTTCATTGCCAAATACTAAATGGTGCTTTATATTTAGATTGGGTGAATATACGTTCATATGCAAAGCATATTTAAAAAAGACCAGGGAGACGTGGAGAAGCCTGCTTGAGTTGAGACTTTTTTGTAAATGGCAATGCAGAATATTTTGTTATCAGCCTTTTCTATTCCTGTTCTGAGAGCTGTTTGTTGTAACTTGAACTTGAACTTTATCTTTTACAATGGGAGTCACTATTTATTATTATCTAGTGCTCTGTTCAAAGCAGAGACATGAAATGGAGTCTTATTTTTGGTTTTGTTTGATTTGTTATGTTAGTTTATATTATAATTTTATTTCTCTTTGGTTATGGTGGCCACTGGTCATCAGACAGAACAAGCTCTTTCATTTCTGTTGTACTTATTTGGGGTCTGTTCAGTTGTAATGGGAATACCACTGTCTGTGTTTTCTGGCAGATGTCTGCATAATCCTGTTCACACACTCATTTTGTCCCTTTATTGAAAAACAATTAATAAAAAATATGAAATTATGATGTCACGTGTTGTTTATATCTACACATGAACACACACAACATGCCACACCCCCACCCCCGCCACCCGCCCCCCCGCCTGAAGCTGCTAAAACAACACAAACTTATTAACAACATTCACAAACAACGAAATAAAGAACATCCATGTACACATATTACTATACTAGTAAAATACACGGTGTACACAGTACTATACTAATAGTATAGTGTACATCACTACTGTGTGTGTGTTATTAATCAGAGTGACATGTCCACGTCCACAGTGTCTGTTACAAGGACTCACTGTTGAACTCAAAGAACCTCCCTTTAGCCTTTAGCCTTTGAGTTGCTTGAACTTTAACACTTCCTGTGTGTGTGTGTGTGTGTGTGTGTGTGTGTGTGTGTGCGTGTGTGTGTGTGTGTATGTGTGTGTGTGTGTGTGTGTGTGTCTGTGTCTGTGATTCCGTGTGTGTGTGTGTCTGTGTGTGTGTCTATGTGTGTGTCTATGTGTGTGTGTCTATGTGTGTGTGTCTGTGATTCCGTGTGTGTGTGTGTGTGTGTGTGTGTGTGTGTGTGTGTGTGTGTGTGTGTGTGTGTGTGTGTGTGTGGGTTTGTATTTCTGACCTCCTGGGGACCCGTTTCCTGACTTTTACTATCTTTCTGGGGTCCGAGGGTTCTTGTGGGGACCGAAGCCTGGTCCCCATGAGGGGGACTCCCCTTTTTAGGGTTAGGGGTTAGGTTTATAGGTATGGTGTAAATAGAGTTTTAGTTAGTCTTAGGGTTAGTTATAGATCAGTAATGGTTAAGGTTAGGAAAAGGGTTTGGTTTAGGTATAAATCTAGTTACTAAAATCAATGGAAGTCAATGGACGGTCCCCATAAGGATAACAAAACACACTTGTGTGTGTGTGTGTGTGTGTGTGTGTGTGTGTGTGTGTGTGTGTGTGTGTGTGTGTGTGTGTGTGTGTGTGTGTGTGTGTGTGTGTGTGTGTGTGTGTGTGTGTGTGTGTGTGTGTGTGTGTGTGTGTGTGTGGGTTTGTATTTCTGACCTCCTGGGGACCCGTTTCCTGACTTTTACTATCTTTCTGGGGTCCGAGGGTTCTTGTGGGGACCGAAGCCTGGTCCCCATGAGGGGGACTCCCCTTTTTAGGGTTAGGGGTTAGGTTTATAGGTATGGTGTAAATAGAGTTTTAGTTAGTCTTAGGGTTAGTTATAGATCAGTAATGGTTAAGGTTAGGAAAAGGGTTTGGTTTAGGTATAAATCTAGTTACTAAAATCAATGGAAGTCAATGGACGGTCCCCATAAGGATAACAAAACACACTTGTGTGTGTGTGTGTGTGTGTGTGTGTGTGTGTGTGTGTGTGTGTGTGTGTGTGTGTGTGTGTGTGTGGTCACATCCTCACCCTGAGGGCTTGGAGAACTCCTGACACCCATGTGTCTGTATGAAAGGTCTTATCTACTGGTCAACATACATCAGCTGTTTACAAAGCAAATGTGTGTGTTAGTGTCAGTGTGTGGGTGTTTGTGTGTGTATGTGTGTGCGTGCATGCTATCTGAAAACACATGAATACTAAACATGTTACTCCTCGATGTACAGCATATACTATCTGTAACTGATAGATGGTTGTTCATTTGACTGACAGTTTTAGGACTGTTCTCTCTCTCTCTCTCTCTCTCACACACACACACACACACACCTGTAAACGTCTCAATCTCTCTTCATCACATTTTTACACTCTTACAGAAGAAGCATCAGACAGGAAACTGACTCCAGACCAGCTGTGAAACATCAAGCTTTAAAGGTGGTATAGGGAATATTTTCATTAAAAGCAATATTAATAACTAAATAAAACCTCCACGAGGTGTTTAGAGGGTTGTAGAATGAAAATACAGCATTTCCTTGAAAAATTATATTTGAAGCAAAATATTAATTTTGACGGGCAGGGCGTTGGCATGTTGTTTACATCTATCAGCCAATAGCTGGCAGAGCAGCAGGCACCATTTTGGGTTGCCTAATACCGTAAATAATCCAGTACAGTGAGGCTGGTACTGTGGAGTCTGCAGGTCAAGCAGCTGGAAGCACCGGGGACATGTGGTGATTATATACATTATTTACTTGCCATAGGTGATTCCTCTGGGGTTTCCCATGTGACGAGCAAGTTCTGTGTGGAAAGGTTTTTATTAGCAGCTATTAGCAGCTAGCTAACACGGAGCTACATGTTGGTGAAGTGGAGGAGCTTCGGGCCACTTTTTGGACTGGAAGACACACCATGGAGGATTTTATTGCTTTTATTATTTTATTGTATAAGTGGGGTGTGCAGGATGGTGTGTGAGGAGGAGAGAGGATCTTAAGAGGGACTGCAGGAAGTTTTGGAGCCGCGTGACAGTTATGAACTCTTTGCCATGGACTGAATCGATGACTGAGCTTCAAACAGGGAGGAGCTGCTTTTATCAGAGTCAGTGTGTGATCAGCTGGAGAACATGATTAGTGAACTGAACTCATGATATTTTATTGTCCTGCTCGGATCGAGGATCAGAGTGAGTTTGGTGAGGAATATTCGGCTTGAGCGTCGGAGCGAGGCTAAACGAGCCTGGTACCCAGATGGTTGAAGGCTTTGTGCCGTGTTATTGTGTTCCGAGTTCCATATCCCACCTTTAAATCACATGACTGGGACCAATAAAAGCTCTTCAATCCTCTTTTTGTATGTTGATGTCACATTTAATCTTAAAATGATTTCTTCCACTTTTTAATTACTTTAAAAACAAAAATATATTTGGAATGAATTCTAGTTTGAACATTAAAGATTGAACTGAGACTCATCATCAGGTCATGATCCACATGGAGACAGCTGTAGGACATGTTGAGACACAGACCTGCAACACTTTGGACGCTCCAGTTTGAAACCTGTAACAGAGCTTTTCACTGCCAAGATGAGTGATGAGCTTCTGTGTGCAGACTGCAGAGAGACGAGTGTTTAGGCAGACGGAAACATCCCATCTAATCAGATTATTATTTACAACTGATTCAGAAATAACTTCACATCTGGACTGTTGATGTGAACTGGACCAGATGTTTCTGTAAGGTGTTTGAACAGAGTCCCAACGCTGTGTGTAAATGAAACATCAGCATCATTTTATAGGATCTTCTTTAGCTGCAGAAGCTGGTGGTCTGACCCGGAGACAGGGAAAGGTTCTGCAGTTTGGACGAGTCAGACGTTTAACAACTCATAGATCTTCGGAACAAAGTGACTTTGATCAGACTTCATCAAGACCCTCATTAAAAGCAACACCTTCGTGTCTGTTGACTCTGGTAAGATTTACTGTTGCAGGTCCGTTTTGCTCCGTGTTAAACAACTAGGCTACAACACCTGGGAAAATGAAAACCATCTGCAC
>SSNP01000077.1:1194864-1197364 GCA_006937955.1 Pachypanchax playfairii | reverse complement strand
CATTATCCTGGAGTGAAGAAATATCATGTCAGAGAAGTTTTCTCAAACAGTTAAACTAATACACAAGCAGAAGTAGTTTGAAGATGGGAATTATGTGGATTTTTAGTTTCATAATACTAAAAAAAATGAATTTATTGTCAAGATTTTCAGGCACAATTCACACACAGACACATGAAGACAAATCCCAGCTCCCCTTTGCCCCGTCTGGGCTGAAAGGTCAGTGTGTCTGGGATCCCCATAAGTCTAATGACTTGAAGGGACTCGTACAGACACACATCACCATGTCGACGGGACTCACATCAGATTCAGTGTCTGTGACAGACTGACAACTACACAGCTGAAAACCTGAATAATACTGGGACTGAAGCCACACGCTGTAGGGTTCACATACTTATGGACAATATAATCAGTGTTATTTAATGTAAATCCGTGTTTCTTGAATGACCTGTTAGCAGAATAACAATGATTTAAAACATAAAACCTCAGTATTAATACTGAACACAAACACCTTCCTGTTCCACTGAGTGGAGAGCAGCTTGTACATGTGTGTTGTATGAACACTGCATTAATGTCCACTGTGCCCACATGCATATGGTAATGGAAATTAATTGTAGATGCAGACATCAGAACAAAGTGTCCTCCTGCAGTTTTACATGCACAAACTCCAGCCTGCTTCTGATAAAGAGTCCTTGATTTAACTGATTGCAGACCAGAGGCCAAAGCCGTTGATTATGATAATAGCAGCCTGTTATCAAGAGGCCAGATCCAAAGTCCGAAAAGGGACTGTGGTTATCCAAAAACTGACCCCAGTTTAGCATAACAATAGAGTCAAGCTCTAGACTAAACCTTGTCCTAATTTGTCTGCAGATCAGAATAAAACAAGAACACAACATCTTATTTTAATGATGCTAACGTCTCATTTAGAGCAGCAGCTGACCTTCCAGAACTACTTCTATCTTTTTATACCTCTATTTTATACTGACATGAGTACTCACATACTATCTTGTACTACTTTGTGGGAATCATTTAAATAAACATGAATAAAACATGAGTGTCTCCCCTCCCCCTTACGCAGCTGCCTCTTATTGGCTTTGGCGCGCCGCCACTCATTCACCGCTGTCGACAGGCCTCTCTGTCTGTCTGGATATAAGACCTCTTCACAACGTGCACCTCCAAGAATCAGACCTCATTCTCCCTCGTAAAACAAGATCAGTGCCCCCCCCCATGAAAAAGAACTCACGTTAACAAAGCCCCGTCTTATGGAAACAGGCCAAGCTTTTAGGGAGAGTTTGATTTAGTTTTATTTATAAAGCGGGAGTTCATAACGAGTCATTTCAACACACGATACAGAAATAACAAGTCCAATTCACATCGATACTCCTGATTCATAGTCATATACAAACATTTTTACCAATAATAAATAGTAATCAGATTTAGTAATTTATGAAATCCCAGTTAGTGAAAGGTTTCCTCTCAGAGTTCTCCTCCAGCTTCTCCTTCCACGTTCCCTGTAACAAAAAATATAAAACTTACCAGCTGAACACTTCCAGATCTCTTCCCCCTCCACACGAAAATCAGGATTCTAAAGAGCTTTTCTGCACATTCTCAGAAAATCTTTCTTAAAGATGTAATATGTAAGAATTTTACAGGTAAATACTCACACAACAGTCTAATGTTCTACTGAGGATGAAAGTAAAGTGAATCACATGTCAACCTGCAGGTTACCAAGTCTTCAACACAAGCAGCTGGAATTCCACAACGACCAGCAGACCTGAGGTAACTAGTAGTAAACCTAAGAAACCACCACATCCTTCACAACAACTGAACTAATACAAGAGAAACTAAATCAGGATCAACACTGGACCTGGCAACCCATGTGATTCACTATGGAACCAGGAAGTCTGGACGTGTAAACAATGATTGTGTCCTGGAACAGAAACTAGAGACCACCCAGCTGACTGAGATCCAGATCTGTTACAATCTAACTTTACTTTCATCATCAGCGGAACATTAAACTGTTGGGTTAGTGTTTACCTGGATCCGGCAGCACAACATATTTTCACACATTTGCTAAATAATGGACGTGTTCTCATGTGAAGTCCCGACAAAACGATAACCCACGTGAACTTCTGTTCTCGCGGGTGACGTTTCCGCACCCGGCACCGGAGCTGGCCGCATTCCCTATCTGGAGCAGATGTGAGTGGTAGCTTGTGGAAAAACCGAAGCCGGACCGAAGCCGTTCCATAGGCAGTGTGAGCCCGGCGTTAAAGGGGTTATGACATCAAAATGCACTTTTTTGAGGTTTTTGGGGTATATCATGATGTGTTGTGCACTGATGAGGCCGTGTGAACGTCCAAAGCGAGTATCAAAGTTCCCGTTTGTGGGCGGTCCACTTTGTTTCATATTTAAAAAACGGTTAAATCGGAAAGCACCATTTCATCCTACGTATTTCATAGCGTCCAATAAAAGTGCACAGTGAAGTAAACAGTCCAACCCCCCC
>SSNP01000077.1:1121231-1191053 GCA_006937955.1 Pachypanchax playfairii | reverse complement strand
TGTGTGGGATGGATGGAGGGAATGGATGGATGGAGGATGGATGGATGGATGGATGGTGGATGGATGGATGGATGGATGGATGGATGGATGGATGGATGGATGGATGGATGGAGGATGGATGGATGGAGGATGGATGGATGGATGGATGGATGGATGGATGGATGGATGGATGGATGGATGGGCGGGCTGCTTGATGTTTCTGGTTCTCTGAGGTGTTTATAGTGCGTTCCAATCGTCCTTGGAACTCGGAATTCCGAGATAAGTTAGCCGGAAATGATGCAATGAAGTCGGAATTCCAAGCTGTGAGCTTGGAGGTTTCAGAGGACCCCGAGATCCCACATTTAAAGATGGCTGCGTCCAGTACTAAAACAGTAGTACTTGTTATCTTTATTTTTTCTAATTTACGTGTTTTGTTCTCATTCTGTTTGCTATGGAAGTAGCACCGAGTAGTTGGTATTGTTGTTACAGATAATTACGTCGTTGCAAAGCTGAAAATAAATATGAAAACTTGCAAACTTTGCTGCCAAAATTGACTGGTGTTTATGGTTTTTACTGTAGGTGCAAAGAATAATTGGTTATAAGTTCTTTGTACTGAGATAGAGCAACAACACACAGCTTTGCTGGTGGCATCCATTTTTTGCAAGTTGTTTTTCCAAGTGGTCGCTGGAATGCAAAACAAGCTCCTTATGTCATTTCCATGTTGGAAATTCTGAGTTCTGAGAACGACTGGAATGCACCATTACCCTTGGATAATGGGAGCCCTGTGCAAAACCTCCAGCCATCTCCTGCAGGGGTGAGCAAGTAGTTGCAATTGGGATGTGTGGCCCCAGGTCTTCTGGGTTCTCCTGCATTGCCTCTGGGTATGGGGGAGCTGTTTCAATGCATTCTAACCCCTGCCATTATCAAGTCCATTTTGTGATGAAAACACATCAACATACACATGCTTAATCCTCCTTGACACAAACACACATGAAAGATACAGGATGTTTTGATAAGTATATGTTTTTTGTCATTTTTTCAACTCTTCCCCTATTCACAAATTCATACCCTACCATTCGAATGTTGCAGCAGAAATCGAGACTCATCAGACCATCTTCTATTGTCCAGTTTTAGTGAATCTGTGTGAATTTTAGTCTCAGTTTCCTGTTCTTAGCTGACAGGAGTGGTACCTGGTGTGGTTTTCTGCTGCTGTAGCCCATCTGCCTCAAGGTTCAACATGTTGTGTGTTCAGAGATGCTCTTCTGCCTACCTTGGTTGTAAGAAGTTGTTATTAGAGTTACTGCTTTCATTCTATCAGCTCGAACCAGTCTGGCCATTCTCCTCTGACCTCTGGCATCAACAAGGCATTTCCGCCCACAGAACTGCCGCTCACTGGATATTTTTTCTTTTTTGGACCATTCTCTGTAAACCCTAGAGATGGTTGTGTGTGAAAATCCCAGTAGATCAGCAGTTTCTGAAATACACAGACCAGCCATTCTGGCACCAACAACCATGTTCAGTGTCCCTTAAATCACATTTCTTCCCCATTCTGATGCTGGTTTGACCTGCAGCAGATCGTCTGGACCATGTCTACATGTCTAAATGCATTGAGATTCTGCCATGTGATTGGCTGATTAGAAATTGGCGTTAATGAGCAGTTGGACAGGTGTACCTACTAAAGTGGCCAGTGAGTTTACGTGTGTGTGTGTGTGTGTGTCTGTGTGTGTGTGCGCGCGCATGTGTGTCAGATTTGACCTGATGTGAACTGCCTGACCCAACATCTGTATGACTGTTTGTGACCACCTGCTGTTCGGGCGTGTGTGTGTGTGTTTAGTGTTAAAATGTGTGTCTCAGCACAACCTGATGGACAGTCTCCTGTTTCACAGGAAGGTCACAGATGGAACACATCTTCCCTCTCAAACATCACAGACCTGCTGCAACATCAAGATTTAAAGTATAAATCTACCAAAAAGACTTGAACTAAACTGCTTATGTTTGTTAGTGAAGTCTCATTTTGTGGTACACAAAGAATCCTCTGCTCCTGGTTTTACACCATCTTTGCTCTTCGTTTGCGCCTGCTGTCTGCTCTTTGTCAGTGTCAGATTTACAAAGCAAATAGAACTAATTATATGCTGGTGCAAACATGTCTATAACATTCAGGGTGTGTGATCATGGTCTCACTGTTACACAGTCTAAAGATGGATTTCTTACACAAAAACAGCAGAAAGAGAAATGAGACAAATAAATGCTGCAGGTCTTAAAGCAGGAAGCAACATCAGTGTATCAGTCTTCTTCTTCTGCTGCTGCTGCTGCTGCTGCTGCTGCTGTGTTACATCAGGTGTTCGTCCCACGACTCGTCTACATGCTGTTAAAATCACACTGGTTATAGTCTTAACCGAGTTACTACAACGTGAGTAACGATATGAGTCACTTAAAGTAACTCAACTTTATTTCAGTTCTGACAACTTCAACATTCAGTGAAAAAAAACTTTGGAGTAAAACTCTGTTTAACCCAAATGTTGGAATCACAAACACATCTGGAATCTGCACAACTCACCTGGTTCCTCCTCCTCCTCACTCCTCCTTTTCCTCCTCACTCCTCCTTTTCCTCCTCACTCCTCCTTTTCCTCCTCACTCCTCCTTACTCTTCCTCCTCACTCCTCCTTTTCCTCCCTCCTCCTCACGCTTCCTCCTCACTCCTCCTTTTCCTCACTCCTCCTCACGCTTCCTCCTCACTCCTCCTTTTCCTCCTCACTCCTCCTTACTCTTCCTCCTCACTCCTCCTTTTCCTCCCTCCTCCTCACTCATCCTCCTCACTCCTCCTCCTCATCCTCACTCCTCCTTTTCCTCCTCACTCCTCCTCCTCCTCACTCCTCCTTTTCCTCACTCCTCCTTTTCCTCACTCCTCCTCACGCTTCCTCCTCACTCCTCCTTTTCCTCACTCCTCCTTACTCTTCCTCCTCACTCTTCCTCCTCCTCCTCCTCTTTCCCAGTGAAATCCACCTCTAGTAAACAACTCAAACTTCAGACGATGTGTGTAACTTCTGGATCGCTTGTATTCCAGAACCTCTAGTGAAAGTTACACATCATACAAATTGTATATCTATGTGGTTATTTTTAGATATTTTAAACTTTATAAACATTGAATCCAACAGAACATGTTGATGTTGTAGGAGTGAGACCAGATGCTGCAAACACAAAGTGAAATCCTTCACTCAGCCAGTCAGCATCCAGGATGCTTCTCAGTCATCAACCAAAAATAAAAAATAAATAAGAGGATAAAAGACAAAGAGAGAAGACAAGGAGAGACATGACAGAGACACACAGAATGGAGGGACAATATAATAACTAGACATGATCACATGATCAAATGATCACATGACCATTAGAGTCTTTAGATAATAATAATAAATAAATGACACCAGATACACCAGAAACCAGAAATCCAGATAGGAAAAGTAACTAAAAACGCTGACAACAAAAACATCTGGAAACCAAACTGAAACAGAAAACTCTTTCAACAGCTGGTCACATGATCAAGAGATGTTTCAACCCAAAAACACAAAAACAAGAACGACAGAAAGAAAGAAAAGAAGAAAGACAGTGATGGAAGTGAGAGAAATATAGAGCCTTTAATTGCCTGGAGACAGCATGACAATTGAGAGAAGAGCAGAGGGAAGAAAACCTCCAGGAGTATCGATCAGTCCAGCTCTTCCATTTCAGTCGTCTCCACCCCCCCAACCCTCCCCCCCACCCCCCTTCACCCAATTTGCACTTGTAATTTAGATTGGAATGTGGTTGTGTGTACGTTGAGGTCACTTTGCACAGTATTTGTCCTTCTGTTTGTACCAACATCTCCTTTGTATTCATTTACCTGTTAATGTGTCTGTCTGTCAGAGAAACAGTTAAACTACCCACACCGTGTGTTAGACTCTGTGTGTGTGTGTGTGTGTGTCTGTGTGTGTGTGTGTGTCTGTGTGTGTGTGTGTGTGTGTGTGTGTGTGTGTGTGTGTGTGTGTGTGTGTGTGTGTGTGTGTGTGTGTGTGTGTGTGTGTGTGTGTGTGTGTGTGTGTGTGTGGTGTGTGTGTGTGTGTGTGTGTGTGTGTGTGTGTGTGTGTGTCTGTGTGTGTGTGCCTGTGTGTGTGTGTGTGTCTGTGTGTGTGTGCCTGTGTGTGTGTGTGTGTCTGTGTGTGTGTGTGTGTGTGTGTGTGTGTGTGTGTGTGTGTGTGTGTGTGTGTGTGTGTGTGTGTGTGTGTGTGTGTGTGCCTGTGTGTGTGTGTGTTTCAGAGGACTAAGGAGTGTGTTTGTTCCTGAGTGCACAGCAGGTGATGGGCACGGTGGTGTCGACGGCAGGGGGTATCATTCCTGATCGATTTGCTCCCTCCCTTTAGTGTGACCCCGCACCTCCCTGAAACATAATGAGACCCCCCCACACACACACACACACACACACACACACATTATATTTAAAGCAGAACAAGATCAAATACACATCCTAAACAGCCTCTATGTCTGAAACAAAGTATTAAAAAACTTCCATGATGATCATAGAAAGTTATAAAAACAGACCTGGGTCAGTCGTGGTGGTGGTGGTGGGGGGGGGGGGGGGGGGTCACTGTCAGAGCTGTGACCTTCAACCCTTAACTCAGTCCCAGACTGAATCAATTTCTAACCAGACAGAGCCCCACCCCCCACACACACACACACAACCACCACTCTGCCCAAACACAATGACCAGAGTCATGCTGGTTCTGCAACAATAAGGGGGAACCTCCAGAACCTGAAAAGACCGTGTGTCAGCATGAGGAAACCCGAGGCAGTGAACGCAACATTAATCAAAAATAACAATGACGAGAACGTTGAAAGGAGACAGATTAAACCCTCCAAATCCTTCTTGTGTTCATTCAGATGAAAATGTTTTGGGTTCATTATGAAGCTTAATTAATAATTGATTATAGATCTATTGCATCTGAAACAAAGTTCAGACATGAGAAACTGAACCTGCGATAGAAACAAACACTTCTGCAACCACACGCGACAGATACACTTACAATGTTTTCATTAGAAGTTACTCAGAGAGACTGGAGAGGACAAACCCAGGACTGTGTCCAAGATGGACGTAGCAGAGACGAGCTGTTTAATGAACACAATGAAACCTGCAGGTCAGTCTGAATAAAAACTTGATCTATTTGAGAAACTCGTGGAAGTACTGAGAGTCTCTTGGTGTGGGGAGGAAATCCTGTAACTGTGGAAAGACAAACAGAGTTTGTCTCTGACTTAAAGCAGTGAGACACATCTGGGGCTGCACGGTGGTGTAGCGGGTAGCACTGAAGGTAACGACTAGGACCTTTCTGCATGGAGTTCTCACTGAGTGGTGCTGCTAGACACCAGCTCCACACAACATGCAAACAGGAAGCTGGAAGGATACACGTTTAGTTCCACTTTACAATAAGACTACTCTTATAGACTATTTAATACTATTTAATAGTATTTTATTTAATACTAAGTATTTATTAATCCTTTATGAGACACTGTTCAGACACATAATCAAATTAACTGTTTGGTATGAAAAAGGTTACAATGATCTGTGTGTGTGTGTGTGTGTGTGTGTGTGTGTGTGTGTGTGTGTGTGTGTGTGTGTGTGTGTGTGAGTGTGTGTGTGTGTGTGTGTGAGTGTGTGTGTGTGTGTGTGTTACACACCAGCTGACCGTCTCATACTTTCACACTGAACCTTCCCTCTTTCCTTCATTTCTTCCTCTTTTTCTTTGTTACTAAAGCTGTATTTATAAAATGATAGTAACGTACACACGTGTCCTCATTCTTTGTGTCTCTCTGTCCATCGAGTCACATACCTGTCATAGTGAATTATGTGTCCAGATCATTGTATTATTGGATGTTGTATGTCTATCTGTGGGGTCAGAGTGTTATCATGTTCCCAATCAGCCAAATGTCTCAGAGCCCTCATTGGCTTATGATTGCATTCAGAGTGGCTAATTAAATTAAATATGACATTATGTAAATGTGTGTTTCTCTGCCATATGCCCCCGATACCCCCCCACACTCTCAGATCAAGGGGCGGAGCAGTGCACATAATGGTACATTATGAGTTTGTGTGAATGTGGATTAAGGAGTTAATAATGTGGGTGAGGGTCTTATACTCCACTCACAAAGATGGTTTATCAATACTACTTTTATTTTGAAGTTACCTTCCTGTATACTTGAACATGGTGATGGTTTGATTGGACACAACAAACAAATGAACCTTGATTCAAGCAAGTAAAATGTTTTATAAGCTAAAATCAAAGCTTTTATTTGCCCAAAGCTGAACAGTGTTGTCATGGTTACCATGAGAAAATGAGATGAAATGTTAGTTATCTCTGTGTTTATCAGGTATGATTTGATATTATCCAGTTCAATCCATTATAATAGCATTTTATTCAGTTTATTCTAAATTCTTCCAATTCAGTATTTACGCTCAAATTCTTCCCAGTTATTATCAGCAAGTTTCATTTAGTTTATTCTACTAAAATCAGCAGAACCAGGCTGAGCTGCAGGTATTTCAGGTATTACAGGTCCTGAATGTTTGACTTCCTGTGCTCCTCTCCTCCTGTTTGCAGGTGATGTCATGGTTGTGTTTGTTGTACATTGAAATAAATGCACTGATATATTAGAGCTGGGGGTAAATGATTATATTTTAAATGTTTATTCGACGATTATTTTTCTTGAATAGTCGAGTATTCGTGGCAAATGTCAGTCTAATATTGTGCTTGACTCTTAGAAGACCACGGCATTACTGAGTTAACGTTTTTTTTTTTTTTGTACTGACGTCTCGGTAAGGGACACGCTCTCTGTTCTGCTCCCCCCCCTTTTCTCTGCTTATTGTGTGTCTCTGAGTCTCCCACCCGCAAATTCCTCAAATATGAAATTATGGATCTGGTATCGTGGTCACTTACACATTGGAAAACTTTTTACTACAATTGAGGCTCGTGAAGGGGGAGCCGCCATGCTCGGACTCGACCCACGCTCTGTCGGTAGAGGACGGATATATTTGGATTACTGATCGTGGGAACCTGCTGATTGGAGCTGGCAGTCACCTGACGTATCAACAAATTCAGAAAAAATGGAAAGTATGTAACTTTATCTGGCAGCACTCGGGGGTCTGGATCACATACTGATGTGGTTGGATCTCACTGGAAGGATGGGTGTCATCTTGGAGAAGCTGCAGGTTCGGTTCAGTGTGGAGGAGTGATTGATTTGCTGTTTTTCATCTGATTTGTTCTGATTCGGCTGTTTCAGATTCTCCACTAGAAGAAGTACCATATGGACTGAAACGACTGCTGAATTCTGCAGTTCTGTCTAAAACTCCCTTTATCTTGTTTTGGCTGGACCGGGTCAACACTCCAAACTCCCCTGATGAGAATGTAGATGGGACACTAGGTCCCCCCCCCCCCCNACAGGACTCCAAATGCCCAGCTGGGGCAAAAGACTCGTAAGGACAGTGGATTTCCTGATAAAAACTTCTGAGAGCGTTGCTAAGCGACGGTGTTCACATTCTTGCAACACATAATCATACATCACAGACACGCCCCCTCAATGACCTCATCATGTGAATGGTATCTGTTCAACCCCCCCAAAGCGACGAGCTGCTAGCTGCGGTAGTAAACACATCAGTCGCTCTCAGATCACGCTGAAAACTTTATCTAACTTTTCTGTTTTTCCAACTCCTGCTATTTTCATACAAATACAACATTTCCCTCACCAACCTGTTAGAGACTTCACGTAGATCCTCCGTTACCGAAGCTACCGTGATGTTTCAGACCAGGGTACTGTTTGTCCAATCCTTTTAGGAGTCATTTTAAAAGGAGTTTATTTGCTTTTAAAGTCCAACTTTAAAGCTTCTTCTTGGTGCACCCTAGAACCCTGGACTGCATTTAAACTTAAGCTCCTTTCAGACAGACCATGAACAACAGTAATGTTCTGGACTTCGTCTGCATCAAGTCTGAAAACACTGTTCTGGAATCTGTCTGGATAATGTGTTCTGGACCTTTTCCAGCTGAAGACCTAGTAACGAGTGGACTTTTACTGGTACGGTGTTTGTGTTCAGACAGTCAGGAAATGTTCCAGAAAAGCAGGAGGGGTGTGGGGAACGCTGCGAACGCACACATTGATGAAGTATCTCACATGAACAGCAGGGTAAGAACATGTGATTCCCCCACGATCAAAACACTCTTAACCATTTCCATGTGCACAGAATTGTCCACATCACGAAGACGAGCGTCGATACCTGGCTGCAGGTCCCTTTGTTTGGGGAAATGACGTGTACGCCCGCTGCACTAAGTTTACATCATATACAGATACAGCCCCCCCCCCATCTACATTCTACATGTGTATCGAGACATTAAAACAAACTTTACTTCAGAAGGTAATTAGACAATTAGCTTTCAGCAGAGACACTTTGATCAACGACTCTTATGTCCTCATGCTTGAACCAGATGTTGTTTGAGGAGTTGCAGTTCACCGCTGAGCAGTGAGGAATATATGTTATCTGTATAGGTCTGTGTATATGAGCATCATGTGTGTCAGTAGGGGGAGGGGGGGTGGAGTGGGGGGGAAGCAGACTGTGCTGGTGATAAGGCATACGGAGCAGGTCCAGTGTTACAGGCCAGTCACACAAACAGATAAGAGTAGATAACATTCACTGGAAGAACCGCTGTAGGCTCAAAACCCCATTCTGTACACACACACACACACGCACGCACGCGCGCGCACACACACGCACGCACGCACACGCGCGCGCACACACGCACACACCATGCCTGTGCGTGTGTGTGTCTGTAGGAAAGCTGTGTACACTGAGTCTGATGCAGAGAGGCCTGTGAGAGTTTCCTCCTAACAGAAGGTAACTAGCAGGTTTATGTTATTAATGTTTACTGATTGTCTGAAAAACATTCCAACAATATTTGTGTGTTTATGATGTTTGTGTTAGTTAGCTGAGCCACAGCGCCATAGTGTTGCTGATATAATGACGTCTCTCTGTTACATGTTAAAGAGGCCCTTCCATTAAAAATAATAATTCTAATACTTAAGAAATAACCATAAAGTCATGACATTTGTATGAAATGGTTTCTTTAAGAACAGGATGGATTCTAGGAATAAGGTTAGGGTTAGGTAAAGTTATAATAACACTGAACATTAACAAAGTTTCTTTAGTGACAGACTGAGACATCTAAAACAGAGTACTACTACAGGTCATTCATTCCAGCTGTACAACACCTGTATAATACTGTAACATGTTCACTACACCTGTTTCTGTGTTATTTTACAGTCTGTCTCACTTGCACTTTATTCCATGTTGACATAACTAGTTAATTTCCCCCCTGTTGGATCAATAAAGTCTATTCTAGTTCTAAAATGATCTGGTAGATGAATTATTGTTCCATCTTTGAATGTTTGTTTGTTGTCCTGGTTACTTCAATAATACTTGACTGTAACTGTTTAATAAAGTCCTGTAATCCCTCAAGTTCTTGTTTCATCCATTTGTGAACTAAGTTATTTATTTATTTATATAAAAATGAAATTGTAGCTAGTCTCCTGCTGTAGTTATAATCATACAATCAAATACTGTATGTGGATCAGTTTTCATTCAACTTTTAAAATTACAAATCCAACCTAAAGAAACAAACTTCACTTTACCAAAGCAGTTATTACTGCTTTAAACTTTAAACCTAATCAACATGACTTTCATGTCTCATTTATTTTATATGTGTTGCTAATAAACTCATTTCAAAGTGTTTGTGGAATACAGCTCATATATGACAAATGGGTTTGATTATTTTAAACATTTTAGAGTTTCTATAACACTCCGTCAGCCATATTGGAAGGTCTCATATCTTCATTTACACATTTACACTCCATCTAGATTTCTACTGCTGTTTAATCACTTTCTCATTGATCTGTTGTATAAATCTCACTTTTCATAAGTCAAAGTTTTACTGATGCTCTTTCTGTTCTATTCATGCACCATATGAAGCCACAGAAGGAGCTGCTGCAAAGCAGGACAGGTTGTGGTTGGTAAACATCTGTCCAGAGGGGCCTGTCAGTCCCACATCTGGAGCCTCCCTTCAGTCCTCCACCACTACCGCTGCTCCTCAGAGATCACTGAGTAGCTACACCCTTCACCCAAACACACACACTGACGACAATCACCTACAAACTTTAATGATTCAACACCTGACTCACACTAACGTCTAACTAATGTAAAGGTGTGAACAGACACACTGACAGTCTAAACTGATAAAGATATAAACATGATGCTGATTTACAGACTGCAGCAGATTAACAGTCTCCTCCACCTCGTGTCCATGTCAGATTATAGTTTCAGAAGATCAGGTCAGGTTGAGGTGTTTAATATTAACTCGGTTCTTCTGATGGATCGTTCAGGTACATGATGGTTTATCCTTTTACACGCCTTCTTCCTGCACTGGTATCATGTGTGAAATGACTGCGTGATGATCCAGTGCTGACACGCCTCAGAGCTACAGGGGTAACAACAGTCTGTGTGTAACAGGTTTAATGATGCATTGTTTGTAAAACCACATGATTTAAAAGCAGAAAAAATCAACAAGAAAATCCTTTTAGATTTATAAACAACAACACAGAGAAGTTCATCTGCTGTTAGTGTTTAAATCAACTTCAGTACAGCAGTTATTTCCTCTACCTGCTTTGTTTCTGCTGTGCAGTGATGCAATGTGAAAACCTGCATCACTGTATGACGCTGGCTTGACTGGTTCATGTGGTTCAGGTGAACTACTCTACAGACTAGAGCTGGGGATATGGGCTAAAAATAAAATCTCAGATTTTATATTTTCTAATTCGATTTATTTCTTTTTTTTTTATTTCTGAAATTAATAAACCTGCAAAGCGACTGCTTCAGTGATTGTTCTCCACCGTACCTCTTTCGGCTACAGTTAGCTGTTTTTAGCTAAGGTTTGTTGGTCATTGCGGTGTTTGTTCGTCTCAGACGGGTGTTTTTCATGTTCAGCCGGATGTCTCTGTTTCAGATGTTGGAACACGTTTGTGGTGCTGCTGAATTGACTGCGATGAGCTTTAGGCAAATGTTGCAACATGGAGTCTCTTGTTCCACATCTGTCGCAGCAAAACAAATGCTACGGAAGCTCTTGGGAGCCAAAAATGTACCATTACACAAAAACACAAAAAAATTTACAAATTTTTTAAATTGTCTGCAACAAAAAGTTGAATGAATTCATTTAATCAATTAATCGCCAAGGCCTTCTAAAAACTAAACTAAAGCCCAGCTCTCTCCACCTTCTGATGCAGTTCAGTGAGACGTTCACATGACCAGGAAACAGTCCAGAGTTTAGAGAATCCTAAAATGAACTTGTTCATATTTCAGCTTGTCATTAGCTGGAGTTTTCTGGAAAAGGGTTCAACAGTGTAGAAGACATTTTGCGGTAATTTGATTATCCATTGCTTTCTTTCTTCATGCCAGCTCCTTGCTGATTTTCTTGCCATGAACTCTCTCTTAATATGGTCAGATTTCCAAAATAATCAAACCAAACTGGGCGTGCTGCACAACTTGGCATGAGCTTAGCATGTGGAGACAGGGCATGCCTTTATCAGCTCAACATCCGAGTCGCAACATTAGCTAGCAGGCTAGCTCACCCAGACTAGCCTGCTAATTAGTTAGCAATTTCTTTAAATTTGGCTCTCAATTTGATGAATGATGACAAAACTCACTGCTACTTACGTCGACCCCCTCATGGCGGACCAAACAACTCCTTAACTGAGATCAGGTGATGAGGTTTCCTCCTTGAAGGCTGAACTTAATGCGTCAGGAAACAAGTAAGAACCCCAGCTATAACTGAGTCAGTCAAATCACCAATACTCACTATGCGTCTCATCAATCCATGTTCAACTTGCAACTTGTTTGAAAGCCAGACAGAGACACGCTGGAGTCCAGGATATGTTCCTTTAGCCATGTCTCAGTAAAACACATGATGCTGCATCCTGATACTCTGGCTGGGTCTTCAACAGAGTTTAAAGTTCATCCATTTTGTTAGCAAAGAGATCTCAAATACATCAATATGACTGATGGAAGTGAAGGTTTAAACTTCCTCTTTCTCTCTCTTCACTTTGTTCCTGTGCTGCATCCACGTCTTCTTCTTTTGAGCTCATCATCATAATTCATAATCTGGCTGACGGTAACGATATGTGATGAGTCTGCCATCGGCACACTTCTACCAACCACTATAATATCATCCACACCTCTAGAAGATTGTGTGTAAGAGGCATAGCAGTTGTCTTCTGCTAGAGTCTGAGTGTTGTCTGTGTCAAGATCTCCCACAAATCATTTGAAGTTGTGGAATGTGAAGTCAAGGGACCCACCATGTTCCAGATACATGTCATCTATCCACCACACAGGACTCAAACAAGGAAGAATTCAGTACCTACTTATCTGGTATCTGGACATCCCCTGGACACCTTTAATCTCCATGTCAACGACACATCTGACAGATGAATAGAGCAACATGTATCCAAACCCAGCCAGTGGTCTGTTGACCTCCTGCTCACTCCTGCCTGGAATCTCCTGGTTGCTTAATGGGACCCTCGTAACTGCTTATTTCAGCACCATGTTGTGTTTGCTGACATCAATCTGAGTGAGCCGACCAAAAAACATCAGAAGACCATGTCTGTCACCACAGCAACCCTACAAGCAGCCATCACGTCAACCTGCCAGTCTGATCTCAGGGATGATGCAACCCTAGATGAGCTTATCATAACGTACAACAGCGAGCTGAAAAACATTATGAACAGACTTGCTGAAGACCTGGAAGATCACTATTCACCCGGAGGCCCAATGGTTCAATAACAGTACTCGAGCCACCAAGCAACGGCATCGAGAGATGGAAAGGAAAAGGAGGAAGTCTGGTGTTAGTGTGCAACTCAAGTCTTTGATAACTGAGAAGAACCTCGTTACCTCCGTCATCATCAGTGAGAAGCAACAATTCTTCACCGGGATGATTATGGATCACTCTCTAACATGTTTAATGTAGAGTGACTCTACGTGCAGGTTATGCATATCTCAGGAAACTTTCCAAAGAGAAACGTTTATTGATCATGACAGCATTTAAACTTTACTCATGCTTTTATAAATGTTACCAACACATCCCACTTTGACCATATCATGCCTGTTTTAAAGCAGCAATCCAGAGTTTTCCCCTTTTCAGGAGTTCTGTGTGATTTTTTTGAAATTCTATAACAGTGATGGTCTGACCCGGTTCTGTAATATAATGTAGGAAAATCGTCATATTTTTTTCTTTCTCAAAGCCCTCCGCTGTCCTGTAGGGGCCCAGCATTAACCAATATCATTCTACATCTGCATAGTACACCTGTCAATCAACCAAGAGCGCACGGGCATGTATCTGGAGGAACTTACAGCCGGCCAGCGTTTACGAGTTGTTTACAACACTGCAAAGACACGTGAATCATGGAGCAGCAACCAAAAATACTGATTCCACGACTGCCTGTCCCTACTCGAAGTCAGACACATGTGAAGAAAAGTTAAGGAATGAGTTGTTTTTAAAATTATCATCAATCAATCAATATATTTATAAAGTGCTTTAACATGACAAAGAGTCAGAACAAGGCACTGTACAATTTAAAACCAAGACAAACCAGATCAAACATTAAAACAGAAAAACTAAAATTATACATAAATAGCCAATAACCCAAAAACAAGGCAGAGTCTCAAATCATGTCAAATACCTGATGATAAAAGTGAGTTTTCAGACAAGATTTAAATAATGTCAGTGAAGTCGCCTGATGCACGTTCAGTGGTAGAGCGTTCCACAACGTAGGTCCACTTATGGAGAACACTCAGTCTCACCTGGACGTTTGTTTAAATGTACCCATCAAATCTCTGGTAAGTAACTTAGTGATCTTTTCTCTCTGAACTACACTGAAAGGCCCATTAGATCCAAACATGCAATGATTTCAAATATCCCTTTTACCAGATCCAACTTTACTTTAGTTGCACCACGTCTCTGGAACAGACTCCCTGTTTTTATTCACTTTGCACGAGGGTTGAGCGATTGGACGTATCTATCGAGGATAGTCTGAACCCTCCACTGATCGTTTTTAAAGAATAAAGAATGATTTTTTGACCTATTAATTAGTTATTAAATGATATGAAACAACAAATGCAAAAGCAAACAAAACTAAAACTATAGTTCAGTGAACATATGCGCTTTCATAAAAAAGAAATCTCCGCCGCAGATGAACATAATTTTGATGGCACATTCAAAATAAACATATTCAGGAACAATATGAACAAAAAAAATGTCTCAACACAGAATCAGAACATTTAGAAAAAAGGTAACATTTCTTCATGATACCGTTTATAAATTATTTGAGAGTAAACCAAGCATGTTTATCTTCTTATTATTAGTGTGTGTAAGTTAACAATATTACCAGCAGGGCTGAAGTTCTGTAGGTGTGCTTGTGGCCGGTATGCAGGTTCCTCACCAGCACCTGTAAATGTGACCACATCACTCCTGTTCTGTACTCTCTACACCGGCTCCCCATTGACTACAGAATCCAATATAAAGTACTGCTGTTTGTTTTCTGTTCATGACCTAGCACCATTATATCTGTGCAACATGCTCACACCGTACCTGCCCTGCAGAGCTTTACGTTCTGCTGACCAACACCTGCTGGTGGTCCCACGGTCCAGATATAAACAATAGGGTGATCGTACCTTCACTGTGATTGGACCAAAGTTCTGGAACTCTCTACCTTTTATACTACGTTCCATCACAACTCTCTCCTTGTTTAAGGACAGATTGAAACATCACTTGTTTAAATTAGATTTTCAGTGTCGCGTCACTTGGAAACTGTTTTTAGTTATTTTTGTGGATTTGACTGTTTCAACGTATGTCTTGCTTTTTAACCTTGTTTTTGCTGTTCAGTGCTTTGGACAACCTACGGTTGTTGGAAATTTGATTGATTGATATTTTTGAGCCATTGGTGACAACAATGGGAAATGTTCATTTCCCACCAAGTCAGTGGTGCGGTTTGGAAACATCCTCCGGTTTATCTTTTTCATCCTTTTTAAAGCCAAATAATCCCAAATAGGCTACTTTGTATTTATTTTTGGCAACAAGTTCCTCCATTTTGGGATTTTTGTGTTTTAATTGAGCAAATCAGCCCACGTGTGTTTACACTGTTACATCCACAACAGGTTACACATATAACCTAAGCGAATATATCGCCCATCGTCATTTGTTGGAACATATCACTCAACCTTCTGCACCGTCATCAAAGCTTTCAACACAACATCAAGGATGATGTTTCTTTTAATCTGGACCAGAGTTCAGACCACATTGTTTTTTTTACGCTTTGCAAAACTAATATTATTATTATTTATTAATGTTCTCTACAAAGACAGACGTCCACCGATGTGAGTATGACAACATGACCATGCACAAAGCAGACCATTAGATCTTGTCTTCAAGGGAAAACATTAAGAACTCGTTTAGGCGTAAAATACCAACCGTTTACCATAAAGTCTCTCACTTTACTGCAGCTGTTCACTGTTAAACAGAATATTGTTCAGTGTTACCAGAGAGACTGGTGCTCAGTCTATGCTCAATAAATAAAAACAACAGTGTTCAGTTCAAAGCTTGTTGGATTAAATAAATTCTTCATTCTGCAGACGTTGTCTCCTGCAGCACATCTCAGATCTGTAACAGCACAATAACGTCTCCAGAACGTTTCAAAGGCCAAAAGCATCAGCGGCATAAACAGATGCATCTTTAATGTGGCTGTCCACACAGGGTTGTTTTAGGGTTACATCAATAGGTATACTTACTTAAGTACAGTATATCAATACATGTAATTACTCTGAACAGAGAAGAACACTCTTATTCTACCAACAGCTCCATCCAGTCAAAGAACCCAAAGACTTTTTGTTTTTTGTAGATAAACCTTTGTTTAATTCACATGACTCATTGTTGCTTTAATGATATTTAACTTATCAAAATAAAAGCTTCCTATACAATATAACATTGATATGAATGAGAGCTGAAGCAGCTACACCTGAACTGTCAGAGCTTGGGAGTACATGAAGAGCAGAGAGACGGCTGAGGGCCAAGGCACACCACCTCATTGCCAGTCAGAGTGGTGTTGTGTGATGATAATAAGGATAACTTCCTCCAGGATAATGAAGCCAAAGCATATTCAGGCCTCAGTGTGCACCATCCCAGAGGATGGGCCTGTCTGCTGTGAATATTCTGCATTTAAATGGTCCATTAGAAGCCAAACAAACACACACAAGCCTCCATACTAATGACCGACGGGGTCCAGGGGTGAGGCAGGGCACCCGCCATGTCTCACTGTGTGTGTGTGTGTGTGTGTGGGAGTGATGCACACGGTGGGGCTATATGAGCTGCAGACAGACAGGGAGACTTGTAGTTGTGTGTGAGACAGGTCAGGTGGGTGTAGCAGGGGGTGATGGTTGTCTGGCCAGAGGGGGGATCCACCTCTCAGTCGGTATCTATTTACATGTCTGTCTCTTTTCTGTGTGTCTGCACACTCTCACTCCACCCACCTTTAAATAAAATGTCTTTGTTGATTTAAATGAATTTATGTGTCATATATGTACATTTTACCATCATGTAGTCAAGTTCCATTCAATTTTAACAACAGAGTGTGACAGAGAGTAGCAGCAGTTTTTCTAATAAGGCCTCATGCTTGTGGGCCCAGTGCCCTGGTCAGCACTCTGCTCATTATTATTATTAATATTTGAGTAGTGGGCTGTGCAGGGTGGACAGATGCCCTCGTCTCTCAGCACACAGCTCCATATGATATGTGACAGGACATGTCCTCATTCCCCTTTGCTGTTTATCAGAAATTAGAGACTGAACTGTCCCAACTATTAAACTTAAGCTCAGCTAAATGTTTTGAAATGATTTTAGACAAGACTAAAATACCACCGTTCACCACTGAGGTCCAGTAATGATGCTAATGATGCGTCTGGGGATTTGGTGATATATTATACACCAATCAGCCAGAATTTTATGACCAACTGTCAGTTACTGGGTAATTCACCATCAAGGCAAAACACTGAGGCCTGGAATCCCTTTGAGTTCTAAAGATCAGGATCAAGAAGTGGAAGGAGTTCCTGCTTCATTTAAACCATCTGTGTTGGTTCTTCAGTCTCAGTGCACAACCAAGTACCTGCAACTGTCCACAACCTTACCTGAGATAATGACGGGCTTGGTCTGGACATACTCTCTTACACCTCAGTATGTCCACTCAAACCATCCTGATGTATGAAAGCCAAGTGGTCCAGGAAGTCATGAAACCCTGTCTTGGTAAAGCACATCACATGACACCCCTCTGAGTCCTGATTCAAGCCCACCTGTCCATCTTCTTTTGATGGACTAGCAGAGTTTGTTTCTCCTGATAATTTTGCGTAAATGTGAAACATTAAAAAAGATCGAAAAAGAAACACACACACATCAAATTTCTGTAGGATGCATGTATAACAATAAGAGGACAATAAAAGTCTCTGCTTGGTGCTTCTTGTGTAAAGACGTGACTGTTTACTCAGACTGCACACAGAGATGTGTGTTGGGATGTCAGGTAAAGCCAGGACAAAACAAAAAGGTGAACACACGCATGTACATGCGTGTGTAAACACACACACACACACACACACACATGTAGAGTTTGTTCACTTATCCTTTAACATCCACGACTTAAAGACATGATGACTTTTCTATCCACACACATATTAAACTACTGCCATCTACACACACACACACACACACACACACACACACACAAGTGTGTTTTGGTATCCTTATGGGGACCGTCCATTGACTTCCATTGATTTTAGTAACTAGATTTATACCTAACCCAAACCCTTTTACTAACCTTAACCATTACTGATCTATAACTAACCCTAAGACTAACTAAAACTCTATTCACACCATACCTATAAACCTAACCCCTAACCCTAAAAAGGGGAGTCCCCCTCATGGGGACCAGGCTTCGGTCCCCACAAGAACCCTCGGACCCCAGAAAGATAGTAAAAGTCAGGAAACTGGTCCTCAGGAGGTCAGAAATACAAACCCACTCACACACACAAGTGTGTTTTGGTATCCTTATGGGGACCGTCCATTGACTTCCATTGATTTTAGTAACTAGATTTATACCTAACCCAAACCCTTTTACTAACCTTAACCATTACTGATCTATAACTAACCCTAAGACTAACTAAAACTCTATTCACACCATACCTATAAACCTAACCCCTAACCCTAAAAAGGGGAGTCCCCCTCATGGGGACCAGGCTTCAGTCCCCACAAGAACCCTCGGACCCCAGAAAGATAGTAAAAGTCAGGAAACGGGTCCCCAGGAGGTCAGAAATACAAACCTACACACACACACACACACACACACACACACACACAAGTGTGTTTTGGTATCCTTATGGGGACCGTCCATTGACTTCCATTGATTTTAGTAACTAGATTTATACCTAACCCAAACCCTTTTACTAACCTTAACCATTACTGATCTATAACTAACCCTAAGACTAACTAAAACTCTATTCACACCATACCTATAAACCTAACCCCTAACCCTAAAAAGGGGAGTCCCCCTCATGGGGACCAGGCTTCAGTCCCCACAAGAACCCTCGGACCCCAGAAAGATAGTAAAAGTCAGGAAACGGGTCCCCAGGAGGTCAGAAATACAAACCCACACACACACACACACACACACACACACACACACACACACACACACACCACACACACACACACTCACACACACACGCACACACACTAACACAAAGTAAGACAGTAAAGTAACAAAACGCAGCAGCAGCAGAAACAAACTGAAGGCGTGTTATTAATGGAGCTTTGTCAAGCGAGGTGTTTATTTTCAACACGTGTGCTAGTTAACAGCAACAAACACTCTCTGTGTTATACACTGGGCCAAAACAACACGCTCAGGGACCCACCATGCCAAACAAATGGTGCATTCTTTTCTTTTTTTCACCTAACTGTGTATTTATACAAGCAGAGAAAGGAAAATCGCAGGGAGGGAGCACGAAGTTTAGAAAGAAGAAAAGATCTTTCACACTGGTGTTTACTGCAGGTGAGTACACAGGTGGTGACTCAAAGGCTTCTGCTGAGAATAGTCACTATTTGTTTTATCACAAGATTTCTTCATGATAAATTAATAAAAGAAAGTTTGCATTATAAGGAGTATTCCTGAACAGTATACACAAGGAGGTGATTTAAACAAATGATGAACAGAAACCCTTTTCTTCCACTATAACAGTTTCCAGAAAATGAGATGAACATTACAAACTCAGAGTCCAACACCTGACCTGGCAGTGCACCTGTGGTTTCTGGTTGGAGATGCCACTCAGTAAAGTAACCTGACAAGATCAAATTCCAGATGTTTGTTCTGATTCTGGTGCTTGTTGCATGTGTTTCTCTGGACATTCATTCCCTATGCTTCATGTAGCATCAGAGACACGCTGCAACACCAAGTTCTTCACTGTAACCCTGTTTTTAGAAAAGTGACTCATTTCTGTTTCTTGGCTTTATGTAAATAAAGATACAGTTAAATATAGTACGAACCGAGTCTCCTGTAAGCTGCTGTTATGTCCACCATCATAACGAGATAACATCACTGAATTATTTTCCTAAAGATTTTAGATAAAGGTTGTGGTGATTGACACTGTGTTCAGTCAAACATGAATATAGACATGTAGGAACAGCAGAACTGGACTGGTTCTGGTCCTGCTAACAACAAAAAGAAACTCAGATCTGCACAGAAACTGTATTAAAGTAAATATTCATGCTTTATGGGTGCAGCAGAATAAAGTTTTTAGCTTTATTGTTGTTTTCTCACACACAGCCGATCAGGAAGAGAACCCCCCCGTGGCGGTAAAAGTCGGCCTCCCAACTTGTCAATCTCCACTCTGCCTTGGGCCATGCTGAGTCTGTCCAGGGGTGGCATTGATATTTACTGTATCGCCAAACATTTTTCAACCCCTGAGTTGTTTATCTTCATTTTAAGCTGACATTTAATACACTGCTGTGCTGCTTGTCTGATCATTTGCCAAAACTGAAGAAAAAATTCTTCCCTTCACATTTAGGTGTCAGCTGGGGGCAAAAAGAGACCCAATGGAAGGTTTTATAAAACATAAAACCACGACCATCACGAGCATTTGAATTCCTGTTCATGTGCATGATCAGTGTGTGTTTGAATGGTAGAATAAGAGAACAGGTGTGTATCTGCCTTCTAGAGCATTTTGATCATAAATGTAGCTTTAATTGACTGAACTTGTTAAAATAAGCAACACTTTTAAAAAGAGGGAAATAAAAATATTAATACTTAAATGAAAAAATTAATTAGTTATCTAATGATTAGTCTGAAGTGTGAGGATCAGAGATTTCTCATCAAGTGACCCAATACTGAACATAAAACTCAGGATGTTCTAGTGAATATTAATTAAAAAAACAACTAATAAACAGCATAAAATCCAGTTCAGAATGAGACAAGCAGTAAAGAGGGAAGAGTTTTGGTTAAAATGAGTTCATGATTATAGTTATTTTTCTTGTAAGTGATTTAAAAAACAAACAAACTTAGATCAAATTTGATGATTTATAACAACGGATAAGTAAATCAGTTTCAACCAAATAACAGGAGTCAAACTATAAACTAAATTTATAATAGAGGAACATTAAAGTGCAGGAGCTTCATAATCAAACTGGACCTGTAATAATAACACAACCAACACTTGGTGTTACAGTTAGGTGTGACTGAAGGTCGACTTTAAATGATCTGTTCTCAAGAGGAAGTGGAGAAACATCTGGTCCAGATGTGATGCTGACGATCAACAAGTCGACAGCTGGTCCTCAGACGGTCCAGTTTGATTATTTATTACAAGCACTTTGGTCACTAACTTATGAGATCAGCAGAATTATCACAAAAATATATGTAAATATATCTTTTATTAGTTAACAATAATATTACGTTTATACTGAAAGTTCTGAACCCAAAGATGCACCACGATCAGACATGTTTATTGTTAAAATGTGAATGAACAGGAACTCCCTCAGGTCAGGATCCGTCTGGAGTTTCAGAAGAGCAGAAAATCCAAAAGAGCATCAGGTAAGAGACGGAGTCAGGTACGTTCTGATGTAGACGGGATAGCGCTGGTAAGTGAGAACAGAAGTACTCTACAAACTGATGATGAAACAATGACTGATCCTCCCTTATAAAGGGGCGTGGCGATGTACCACCAATAACAGCCTGAGGAGAGCACAGGTGAGACAAATGTTGTAAAAGTGCTGCTGAGTCTTTTAGTGGTAAACAGTTGGACATTAAGCTAAATTACTGTCACTGTTTACTTTAACTTAAAACAAACAAAAAGGATGTAGGACAAGGAAATTTAATTTGCATAAACAAATGAAAAACTGCTGATGAACGACACCAACTAACAACTCATATTTATTAATATCCTGTCCTGATGTATTTGTCAGACAGGATTGTTGGTCTGTGTATCTTATTACATCAGGACAGATTTACTCTATAACAGCTGAGGTTTCATTTACCCCTCCTGTTGTAGAGTGGACTTTAATTCTAAAGCACAGCTGACTATCTGGTTCTGGAGGCAGAGTGGACAGACAGAAAGACAAAGACATTTAAATAACACTGGGGGGACGACACAACAGAGACAACAAAAACAGTCCAAATAAATTTGTTAATGTTAAAGCCATAGTGCGTAACTTCTGTAACTTCTGTCGCCCCCTAGCGGAATTTTTGCGTCATTACAACAATAAAGCTGGCGCTTCCATATGACGTAAGCCCAGCTGCCACCGCTTTATCTCTGCCGTTGTGATTCCAACCGGTATCTGTCTTAATCAAGCTTCAAATTCAGTCTGTTTACTTTACCTGGCTCTATATTTGTTTCAATAAATATCATTTCATTGTTGAAAAAATCAAGAGAAACCAGTAAAATATAAAAATACTGGTAAAAAAACCTTCAGAGTTCAGGTTGGATTGTTTACAGGTTTGATTGTTCACTTTAATCTACATTTAACAGTTTGGTGTTGAAATTTATTAGTCAGCTGTTGGGGCCACAATGATCTATTTGTCTTATTCAGTGAATTTTTTCAGTTTTGACACGATGCAGAATCCTGCAGTCAGCTGCACTGATCTGACTGACTGAAAAACCGTCACACTGGCAAACTGACAGACACAAACTGACACAGATAGAGACAGAATCAGCTGATCAGCTGGAACTTCGGCGCTCTGGGTTTCATCTGGTGCGCATTTTATATTTTGACAGTGTGTGCGGACCTGCGGACCACTTATGTGCCCCCCTGAACATCAGCCAGATCTCTTCTCTCCACCGAGGAAAAGCGACGCCGATACAAATTCGCGTTTGCCTTCTCCTTCGGTCACTTTCCTTCTTAGCCAATAGTCCCTCTGCCGAACGTCCAGGAATTATTTTTTTTTTCGTGGTAGGATCCACTTCCCGATAAGTGTCTCTCGGCTGTTTATTTGGATTCTCCGCCATGTCGACCTTCACGTTCTGCCGGCTGCTACGAGACGCTGCGTTCTATTTCTTATTATTTTTCTTGTTGTGACATAAAAGACGTAATTTCATGTGCGACAGCGCGGGAATGTCGCACCCGACACGCAAAGTAAAAATTATATATATTGAAAAATACCATGAGATGTTTGAGGAGCCGATCGGCTTAATCTGCATTGTGTCATCTCCTCTGATAGTGGCTTGGCTGAAACGGTCATCCACGGACATGTAAAAGTTACGCACTACAGCTTTAATCATGATCGTATATATAAACTCTAATGGTGCGTTCACACCGGCCCAACCGTCAACGTCAGAAGCGTCAAGTTTACATGTGAAGTCTATGATGGAGTCCATCAGACCAGCGTCAGAGTCTCTGCGTCGCTTTGTGAGCGTTAGCAGCATCAACTTTCAAAGCTTTTCAAGCTTTTCAAGCTTTTCAGGTGCTGAAGCTTGAAACTCGAGCAACGCAGAAGTTCAGCTAGCTGAACTTTTGACGCTCTTGAAGCAGCATGTCAACCAATCAGAGCGTCTCATCGTAGTGACGTACCTGAATGAAGCAGGAAGTCTTCAAACAGGGCGCGGGACAGACGGAAGTAGTAGACGGCTACAACGTCCTGAAATGTGTATGAAATGGCCTCTTTAAGAACAACAGTCTCTTTTGAACTTTATGATTGTTGTCTTACTTCCTCCTTTTCCAACCCACGGGTTGTAACATAAGTGGGAACTTTTCTGCTGGATAAAAAACAAAGGACTCTGATTACAGACCCAGTCGATGAATTACATGCTGTAAAACACACCGTGTACCTTCTGTCACTTCTGCAGCAATATACATGTTGCAGTACAACTTGAAGGTCAGCCACAGTTACAGATGTACTCTTTCTCTAATCTTTTCTCACATCTCACAGTAACCTGCTTTACCTCATCAGTGTGTCCAGCTAGTCTGTGACCTTGTGCGTTTTAGTTTAGCCTCTTTTGCCCACTTTGTTTTTTTTCAACGGTAGGTTAATGCTCTCTCTCCCTGTGGGCAGCTTGGGGCAAACTGGCCCCATCTCTGTTTTTTTGGTTTCTTCCTCACTATCCCTTCCTGTTTCTGGTTCTTCTTCTTGACTGCTTGCTCCTCATTTTAGTCTTTTTTTTTTCCATTTTCCTCACTACACTTCAGAATTTTACTTTTTTCATCCAGTCCCTCTTTTCTCAGTTGTATTCTCTCCTCTCACCCCCCCTCCCCCCTTCCCTTCCCCCAGCATCTTCTCGCTGCTGCTTGTTGCATGGTGTTCAGCAGGGAGGCCACAGGGCAGAGAAATAATTCAAAGTCTTTGCATATTGCAGGTCTGGTCAGCAGCAGAGCCCCGTTGCACTGACACATTAGTTTATCTGGACTGACCCAGCAAACAGCCTACACTATGACAAATAGCCTGGTTGCTGCATGAACACACACACACATACACATTGGCATATGCAGAACACACACTCAGCTACTGTCTGTGGACTGGAAAGCATGCATGCCTGCAGAACAAACAGCTTTAAAGAAATCTTTGACAAAAAAAGAAAAAAGAGAGCAAAACAAATGAAAGTGGCCAGGGAGAGAGGGAATAACGATAAAGATTAAAAAGTAGAAGAATTCACTGTAGCATCCCTTTAGGTAACAGAGTGATTTTCTGCATTGTTTAATTTTTAATCAGTTTGCCTCCTCCAGAATTCTCTGCTCCTCTTTGCATATTCTACATATAAATATATAATTAATGTCTGAAAGGCAGATAAAAAGAAAACCCTCACCGTCTCTGCACCATTTGTTGTTTTCAAGAACAAATTAATGCCAACTATAAAAACAGTGGACTTGCTGAGGCCAAGCTTTTCTCATCCCCTCTTGTCTTCTCTACCACTTTTTGCACATCATACATTCCTTTGTTCCACCAGGCGAAGCTTGGCTGGTCATTTCATTCAGTTTCAGGAGGAAATCATCTCCTGAAGGCAGGTTAGTTTCTGAAATTAATCACACAGCAACAGAAGACTGGCAGTAAGAGCAGCTGAGCTTGTAACTGTGTTAGATGTAGTTTCAATTTCTCCTGTTTAATATAAATGATCAATGATATTAACTACAGTATGATGACGGGGGGCGGGGTTCTGGAGGAATTTAGATGTTCACACTTCACATGTGGTGATGTAGAAAAATATTTGACAACTTACAGATTTGTTCTGTTTTTTGTGACACTAAAATGTTTCAGATCAACAAACAGATTTCATCCATTTGCTTATCCAATACTGGGTCAGGAGAGAAACTCAAACATCCCTCAACCCAGCAACACTCTCCAGCTCTTCCTTGGGGTAACATGCCTGGTAAACCTCCACAGGGAGGAGTCCAGCATGCATCCTAACCAGATGATCAAACTACCTCAGCTGACTCCTTTTGTAGCGGTTGAGTAGTGGCTCCTCACCTTATCTCTAAGGCTGAGCACAGCCACCCTACGGAGGAAACTCATTTCAGCCACCTGTATGTGGAATCTTGTTCCTTTGGTCAGGATCCAGATCTCATGACTGGTGGGGATCTGAATACAGACAAACCAGTAAATCGAAAAGCATCTCCCTCATCACTGAGGATGAAGCCCCAATCAGCTGGTCCATCACCTGCTCCATCCTGCATCACTCATTAAAAAGACATCCAGATACTTAAACTCCAGACCTGCCAACCTTGTCAAAAAAATTTGAATACCACATGGGTTGTGCGGCTTTTTCTTGCAGAATTTTGCGATACATACACACATATATGCAAGGCACAAATACACACACACACACATAAATGTATAAAGGCAAAAATACACACACACATACACCGTTGCCTCTTTCTCTTTTTTCTGTAGGCTATATATTGGACTTAGTATTTACTCTATACAACAACTAATTTCTACACATTTCACATCAAATGACCACTTTGGTTGTAAGATTCAGATAATTTAATAAATATTTGATTTTTGTCAATGAGATTAAGAAAGAAGACTATTTATTTTTGCCCTCCCTTCTGAGGGTTAATACATGTGATGATCAGTGATCAGCTGTTGTGCGCTGCTGTGCGCACTGATGATCAGTGATCAGTGATCAATGATCAGCGCTGGTCCAACGTTCCATGTCCAGGGTGAAAGTCACACCGCTCCTCCTGAATCTGAGGTTCAACAATCAGTCGGATCCTTCTTTCCAACACCAAGGAGTAAACTTTTGTGTGATCCCCTATAACCGGAAGACACTCTCTAGTCCCTCTTTTGGAAAATTTGGACCACCCCAGTCTGCCACTGCACAGGTGTTGTCCCGTTCCTCCATGTGACATTTAAGAGGTATGTCATCCATGACAGCCCCACAACATCCAGAGCCTTCAGCATCTCAGGGTAAATCTCATCCACCCCTGGTGCCTTGCCATCAGGCTGCTTTCTGACTACTTCAGCAACCTCTGCTAAGGTGATGGACTTGACTTCCCCCAACTCCTAAGGCTCTGCCTCCACAGTGGAGGACATGGTAATCAGGTTTAGCAGGTCCTCAAAGTTCATCTTCTGCTGTCCAATGATATGAGATGGGCTGTGCTTTTCCATTCTGAGTCAACGAATGGTTTGCTATAACCGCTTCAAGGCCAAGCAGAAGTCCTTATCCGTGGCCTCTCCAAATTTCTCCCACACCCTGGTTTTAGCTTCCATGACCACAGAAGCTGCTGTCCTTCTAGCCACATGGTACCTGCCAGCTTCAGCTTCAAGAGTCCCCTGAGGCAGCCAAGTTCCAAAGGCTTCCTTCAACTTAATGGCTTCCATCACCGCTAGTGTCCAGTTGCTGCCACAACTCCTGAGAGCCGAATCCATAGTGGAGGCTCTCAGGCCACTCAGATTCCATGTCCCCAACCTCCCCCAAAATGCAGAAAAAAACTCTTGGAGGTGTGAATTAAAGGCTTCCTGGTCAGGGGATATTCCTAGTTCACCCTCACTACTTGTTTGGGTTTACCAGGTCTGTCCAGCATCCCCCCCTGGCTCTGGATCCAGCTCACCACTAGTTGGTGATCAGTTGACAGCTCAGCCCTTCTCTTTACCCAAGTGTCCAACAAAAAGGGTCTTAAATCTGATGATACAATTATGAAATTGATCATCAATCTTTGGTCCAAAGTAGCCTGGTACCAGGTTCACTTATGGACCACCCTATGTTTGAACATGGTGTTTGTTATGGACAAACCCTACCTGGCACAGACATCCAGTAACAAAAAAACACTCGGATCGGGGAGGCTGTTCCTCCCAACCACTCCCCTCCAAGTAACTGTTGATTCCCACATGAGCATTATGTTGTGACTTTGGGGTTGGGTTGTGTGTTGCTCCATGTTTTTTCTCATTTACAGATACAGTGGGGCAAAAAAGTATTTAGTCAGCCACCAATTGTGTAAGTTCTCCCACTTAAAAAGATCAGAGAGGCCTGTAATTTTCATCATAGGTATACCTCAACTATGAGAGACAAAATGAGGAAAAAAAATCCAGAAAATCACATTGTCTGATTTTTAAAGAATTTATTTGCAAATTATGGTGGAAAATAAGTATTTGGTCAATAACAAAAGTTAATCTCAATACTTTGTTATATAGCCTTTGTTGGCAATGACAGAGGTCAAACGTTTTCTGTAAGTCTTCACAAGGTTTTCACACACTGTTGCTGGTATTTTGGCCCATTCCTCCATGCAGATCTCCTCTAGAGCAGTGATGTTTTGGGGCTGACGCTGGGCAACACGGACTTTCAACTCCCTCCAGAGATTTTCTATGGGGTTGAGATCTGGAGACTGGCTAGGCCACTCCAGGACCTTGAAATGCTTCTTACGAAGCCACTCCTTCGTTGCCCGGGCGGTGTGTTTGGGATCATTGTCATGCTGAAAGACCCAGCCACGTCTCATTTTCAATGCCCTTGCTGATGGAAGGAGGTTTTCACTCAAAATCTTACGATACATGGCCCCATTCATTCTTTCCTTTACACGGATCAGTCGTCCTGGTCCCCTTGCAGAAAAACAGCCCCAAAGCATGATGTTTCCACCCCCATGCTTTACAGTAGGTATGGTGTTCTTTGGATCCAACTCAGCATTCTTTCCCCTCCAAACACGACAAGTTGAGTTTCTACCAAAAAGTTCTATTTTGGTTTCATCTGACCATATGATGTTCTCCCAATCCTCTTCTGGATCATCCAAATGCTCTCTAGCAAACCGCAGACGGGCCTGGACGTGTCCTGGCTTCAGCAGGGGGACACGTCTGGCACTGCAGGATTTGAGTCACTGGCGGCGTAGTGTGTTACTGATGGTAGCCTTTGTTACTTTGGTCCCAGCTCTCTGCAGGTCATTCACTAGGTCCCTCCGTGTGGTTCTGGGATTTTTGCTCACCGTTCTTGTGATCATTTTGACCCCACGGGGTGAGATCTTGCGTGGAGCCCCAGATCGAGGGAGATTATCAGTGGTCTTGTATGTCTTCCATTTTCTAATAATTGCTCCCACAGTTGATTTCTTCACACCAAGCTGCTTACCTATTGCAGATTCAGTCTTCCCAGCCTGGTGAAGGTCTACAATTTTGTTTCTGGTGTCCTTTGACAGCTCTTTGGTCTTGGCCATAGTGGAGTTTGGAGCGTGACTGTTTGAGGTTGTGGACAGGTGTCTTTTATACTGATAACGAGTTCACACAGGTGCCATTAATACAGGTAACGAGTGGAGGACCGAGGAGCCTCTTAAAGAAGTTACAGGTCTGTGAAAGCCAGAAATCTTACTTGTTTGTAGGTGACCAAATACTTATTTTCCACCATAATTTGCAAATAAATTCTTTAAAAATCAGACAATGTGATTTTCTGGATTTTTTTTCCTCATTTTGTCTCTCATAGTTGAGGTATACCTATGATGAAAATTACAGGCCTCTCTGATCTTTTTAAGTGGGAGAACTTACACAATTGGTGGCTGACTAAATACTTTTTTGCCCCACTGTATTTTGGATTCAGTTTAGTGTTTTATGGGGTTGTTTCGAGTATTTTACCTCAGCTCTGTGCTCCTCTGTTACTGTTTTCTCATTTCCTGTTTACTTTCTGTCTCGTCAGTCTACCTCAGTGTGTTCCTCCTCAGTTCAGCTCCCAGGTGTTTTGAGTTCTGTTTATTAGTCCAGTATGTATTTAAGTCAGTTTTCTTCAGTTCTTCTTTGTTTAGAGATTAAGTGTATTGTCAGTAGTTGGATGTTCGTTGCTCGCTCCCATGCGGATTATTTCCTTGCTCCTTTCCCACCTCACACCAACAAAGTGTAAGTGTCTTGCTGCCCCGCCAGCGTTTTCCTTTGTTCATATTAAAGTTTGTTTATTTCCTTATCACCATTGCACGCTCCTGCATTTGGGTCCTAACACAAACTAGATACGAATCATGACACATTAAAGTCCCTCAGAAGAACAACCGAATCCCCAGATGCCCTCCCCTCCAGTATACTATCCAGAAACTCCAAGACAGCCAAGAACTCTGAGCTGGTGTTGGTGAAGATGAACAGACAACAGTCAGAGCCTTCCCTCTTGCATCTCAAAACTGCAGAGAGGTGACCTTCTTGTTCACCTGGGAGAATTCCAACACAGAGGATCTCAGCCGGGGACTTGTGAGTATCCCCACACCTGTCTGTTACCTCACCCCCTGGGCCACTCCAGAAAGGGAGAGAATGCAGCCCCGCTCTGGCAGTTGGGTTCTAGAGCCTAACTATATCACTCACCAGCTCTGGCTCCTTTCCCAACACTGAAATGACGTTCCATGTTCCAACAATCAGTTTACACCACCGGGGATCCATACACCTAGGCATTTAATGGGTGGTCGTAACCTAGTGGGAGGGAGATTACCCCTCAATCAGGAGGTCAGAGTTTGATCCCTGGTGCCATCGGGAAGGAGGTCATCCCTCGATTGGGAGATTGGGGTTTGGAGCCAGGTCTCAACAGGTTACGTGTCATAGTATCCTTGGGCAAGATACTGGACCCTGAAACTGCTGTTCAAATGGTTGCCCTCTGCTTCTCACACATGAGGATGAGTTAAATGCAGAGAAGAGGGATCAATAAGGTAATATTAAATTAAATTAAATTTGTCTTTGCCTGCCACCTCGCTCGATTTGCACCCACCCTTGATTTCCTACATGCAGGGGGTGGCTCCACGTGGAGGTGGGTTAATGTAGTCTGAGCCCTGCCAAGCCCCAGCAGCCAACTCAACCACCAGAAGCTTGCTGGCAGGCCTGGCTCCAGGGGGTTCCCCCAGTCTCCCTATTCCAGCTTTGGTTATCTGCCTTTGTTTGGGAGTCTTATTATGGTATTTGAACAGCTCTTGGACTGACCCCTGACCTGAGGCCATTTTGCCATGGGAGACCTTACTGGGGGCTTGCAACCCAGACAACAAAACCCCCAGGATCATACTGGTGAAGGAATGGAACCAGAAGCAGCCCCTCTACAGCCAGAACCAGATCCAGTTCCATGAGCTGGATTCAGTTCCATGAGCTGGACTGCTAGTTAGAAGGGACTGTAAAGCCTTTGCTGAGCTGTTGCATTGTGTTGCCTCATGTCATGAAAAATGTATCACGAAACAACATTTTTTTTGTCCTGGTCTATTTTGTATCCTTGTGAAAACATCAAGTTCTCTATAATTTCAGAAGTAACCCTGTGTGCAGGTTATATTGAAGACATTCACCCGAATGGGCCACAATCACTAGATTCTTATTAGGCTGCTGTGTGGCTGCATTAGGCTGTGGAAATAGTTCAAAAACCATTTGTAGCCTGTTTTCAACTGTTCGTCCAGGTCATTGTGAGGCAGGGTCCAGATTGAAGGTGCGTGAAATGTTTGCTCAACATTCAGAAGGAGCACTGAAGGACATGTGTTACCACACAAAGGGAAGTGTTTCATCAGAGATTCACAGAGGAACAGCAGCAGGGCTCAGAGTCAGTGACTCATGTATAAACCAGGGTCCGGTATCAAGGAAGGACCTATGAGCAGGCCCGCAGGCACACATACTCAGCCCAGAGTTCCCCTGAGAACAAAGCAAAGCAGGACGAGAGAAAGTACGAACATAAAGACTGAAAACAGCTCCTCAGAACTCAGATTCCAGGAACATCTTTATAATGAAAAGAAAAAACATCCAGTTGCCTTTTTTAAGATAAACTCTTAGAAATGACATGTTCTATATAATTGACCATCTACATAGACATGTAGCCTCGTACCTGTATCATCCAGCCAACAGAAGAACAGAAGAAGCTTTATGGATGTTTTCAAAATGAGAAGAAAACATTAGTTGTGTTTTTTAAGACTAACTTTTAGTATTGTTGTGTGTCCTGAACTACTGAGAATTTATACAGACATAATTGTTTATTTTTACAGTAAGAATTTCCCCTCTGCTGGTTTATGATGTCCCCACCAAAAAACACCTGATTCTTGGAAAATATAAGGAGCTTTTCTAAACTAGAAACTAGGTTATATGTGATGCTGCTTCCTGAGTAATAATGGACATTAACTGGATTTCAGTAATAAAGTTGTCACATTGCACAAGGCGGGCTGCACGGTGGAGCAGTGGGTAGCACTGTTGCCTTGCAGTAAGAAGGTCCTGGGTTTGAACCCAATCAGGTCCTTTCTGCATGAAGTCCACATGTTCTCCTTGTGCATGGTGGGGTTTGCTCCAGGGACTTCAGCTTCCTCCCACAAACCAAAATCATGCAAGGTTAATTAGCAGCTCTAAATTGTCCCTTGCTTTGTGTGTGTGAGTGATTGTCTGTCTATATGTGGCTCTGTGATGGACTGGCAACCTGTCCAGGTGTGACCCCGCCTCTCAAACAATGAGAGCTGGAAACACACACCTGCTCCCTGCAACCCTGAACAGGAAGAAGCATGAGGTCATTAAGCCTGTGCAGTTTATGTCACATCCCTTCATAAACAGATGATCCACTAACTGATGAGAACCTGGAAGTCAGACAGATGAGAACGGTATAGCCTCCATGAACATGTGTGCTGAGGGTCACTACCTTTAAATGATCAGCTGATAGTTCACACGTGTGTTTACTATGTATCGAGCCTTTTCTCTTTGCTTTGCCTCTTTACTCCCATGCTGTCTTTGAACTGTTGGAGCTGCAAGGCTCAGGGTGTTAGCAGGGAATTTGTCTGTCTTTGACAGGGCCGAGCCGTTTTTCTTTAACACTCTTTGAAGAGCGTCTGCTTATCGACATCAGGGCTAATCGTCGGCCCTCTGAGCTCAGGCTTTGGCTCTGCTGGGAGCAGGTGATGCTAGCCTGCATCATGATCTGGTCACACACACACACAAGCTATACTCATATATACAATCAGTGCACACATGTACATATGCACAAAGAAAGGAGAACAGGAATTCACCTACACTTGTGTATGTAAAGAACACACACACATATTCATGAATGATACACACTGAAAGACATTTACAAGGAAGATGTAGTGACATTTGGATATGTGGAGAAAGAGATAATAGGGATGATTGAGATATGGGCTCAAGAATGTGCTTTCACACACACATACACATGCTAACCTTTTCCCTTTGGCATACAAGGAGACAAACAGTAATGCTTGCAAGAAGAAGATCAATGGAGCTTTGTGGCCTCATGGTGTGAAAGAGGTGAGCAGAGAAAGGTGGGATTTTATTCTGGGATCTCATATCTACGGTGGAGAATTGACCACAGTTTCACTTTGCTGCCCGATTCAACAGAGAGAGAGAAAATGTTTCTCTGCTGAATGTTTTTCAGTCAAAGAAAAGTTTTAGTTTGGGTTAATTTTCAGTCACACGGTGGTCATAATACCAGTTCTGAGAGGTTTTTTAGAGGATCATTGGATTCATGTTACATTACAAAGGTGAACCAAGGCCAAAATATTACCTTCTGAATAAAGAATGTCCTGCTCAACAGGATCAAACCATGTCTGTTTTTAAAAAGCCAAGCTTTTGTTCATGAGTCCTTCACTGGGGTAAATACTGCATAAAACTCCAGTAATCTTTGATCGTTAAATAAAGCACACCTGGTTGTTTCATGCAGGCACAGGAAGAGAATCCAGCTTGTCAGCCCTGAGTTCTAAATACAGAGAGAGATCTGCAGAGATCCACATGGAATAACTCTGAAAAAAGCAAAGAAATTAATCTTAAACACAACAGACTGATATTTGAATATACCGCTGGTCAGTATGTATAACTGCAAGTTTTGCGCCCCGCTGGTGAAACATGCTCACATGAACCTTAAAAACATGCTAGAAGAAATTAGCTCTTTCGCAGCATCATTTTTACTTTAGTGTTAGGGTTAGTTTATCAACATCTCTAAACTTTTCAGTGTTACAAGCTTCTGAAATCAGAATTTGCTCCGATGGTTTTCTGCAGGACTGTAGTGAGTATTAATGTTGACCATAGCATGTGTATTTGTTCCTAATCTTGACTAATTGAAAACAAAATGTGACCGTCAGTGCTAGATCTGGCATCATCGAGGGCATCATTTAGAGAAGGTAAAGGTCTGTTGTCCAGGTGAACACCAGGTATTTATACTCCTCCACCACCTCCACTTCTTCTCCTTGATGGAAATGGGTTTTGGTATGTTGCTGCTCTTCCTAAAATCCACAATCATCTCCTTTGTCTTGTTTGCATTCAAGATGAGATGATTGTTCCCACACCAGGACCCAAAGTGGTCCACCAGTTCTCTGGACTGTAGATGACAGGACTCTGACCTGTACTGAAAGTCTGAGGTGTACAGAGTAAAAAGGACTGGTGAGAGTACAGTCCCCTGTGGTGCTCCTGTGCTGCTGATCACCTGATCAGACGTACAACTCTTCAGATATTATTACATGAATTATACATTAAACTGACCAGGATGGTCAGTTACTGTCATGGTTCTGTTATGTTCTGAGTTACTATAGCAACAAAATTCATTTAAAAGGAACACATCCCTTATTAAAGAGGCCCTTCCATTAAAAATGGTTTTTCTGAGGTTTCTAGCTGTATTAATATTCATTTTTCTAACTTGCTGGACTCTGATTGGTTAACAAACTAGCCTATGAGAGCAAGGTATACTGTTTCCTGCCCCGCTGCACATGGCAACAGCAGACATTCTCTCTTCCTGTTTGCTACGTCTAATGCTAACAGCTTTTAGCCAGCAGTATGCTAGGTGTGGTTTCAACTGCAGGAGCTGATGAATACTAACGAACAAAGGAGTTGTGATGAAACAGATACAGGTCGTTAGAACTCAGGAGAACTCGGGTTTTATCACCACCTGCGTAGTTTAAGAGATTAAAACTGAAAGAGAAGTTGTTGACCTGTTTTCATCCACTATGAAGGTAAGAACACCTGTGGAGCTAAAGTATTCAACAGAAACCTCAGAAAACACTGTTTTTAATGGAATGGACTCTTTAAGGGTCATTCTAAAGAGGAAGAACATAAGGATTTCACAGCCATCGTGCAGCTGAAAAATCACCTCTTTTCCTCAAGAATGCCTCAAATTGCTCTTGCAAATTGAACGGCAGCCTTTCCCACAACCTGGGGTGGCCATGGCTCAGGCGGTAGAGTAGGACGTCTGGTAACTTGAAGTTCTGCTCTGCCCGGAGAAAAAGATCGCTTTGCCATTGTGTCCTTGGGCAAGACACTTAACCTGTTTGATGGTGGTTGGAGGGTCCGGTGGTGTCTGGCAGCCTCTGTCAGTGTGTGTCCCAGCTGTGGTTACAACATGTGTAGTTCATCATCACCAACCGTGTGAGTGTGTGTGTGAATGGGTGAATGACAAACTGTAGTGTAAAGCGCTTTTGGGGTCGTAGGACCTGAGTTAAGCGCTATACAAGTACACACCATTTACCAACCTATTAATGCTGTAGGAAACTGTGACCTGTCCAGGAAATCTACCAACTCCAAATTTTGCAGGAAACTGGAGCTCTGTACACACCAATCTTTCATAAAAACCTTTGGGACAAGGGCTTAATGCACCACCACAGAATCTAGAAAGAGCTCTCACAATCTGTCAATCCTTTCAATGTGCCCCTACCAGCGGTGTACATCAGAATGCAAAACCCTTAAAGGAAGCTGTCGGCCTCCTGATCTGCTGTAGGAGTGACTTTTAGACTACAGCAGCATAACAGAATTCCCTAAAGTCAGTCATGACTATAAGTTTTGGGGTCACTCCAATATTTTCAGTGGCCCCATCTGGAGGTGATCCATCACCAGAGCAGGGACAGGCTCACGTATAACATCAGTACATGGTGTGTGGTGATGTCGGCTATCCACCTGACCTGTTTATGAAACACTGACCAAGGATTTATGGCTGTGACCTTTATTTTGAGTGAGTGTTGCTGCTAAACTTGCACAAAGTAGAAAAACATGCTTAAAATGATAAGTTCCACATTATTTTGAAATTAGAAGGTTTTTATGAGTATTTAACCTGCAAGATGCTTTTTAAGGAGAGTGAAACGTCCCAAACTGAGTAATAAAAGGATTCTTGTTAACCAAATCCAGGGAGAAACTAATGGCTGACAGGCGAGGTCCAGTGAAAATAATTTATTTTAGTGTAACAGTCATTTATTTTCTTTATTCTCATGTTCCTGATCAGGGTCGCATGAAGCTGGTGTTTATCTCCAGCTGCCATTGGGCGAAAGGCAGGGTTACACCTGGACAGGTGGCCAGTCCATCACAGGGCTGCACGGAAATGAATAACCACACTCACATCGAGGGACAAGTCAGAGCTGCCCTTTAACCTCATTCATTTTTTGGGTCTGTGTGATGAAGCTGGAGCCCCCAGAGAAAAACCCACACATGCACAAGGAGAACATGTGAACTGCATGAAGAAAGAACCAGACAAGAACCTTCTTGTTACAAGGCAGCAGCTGCCAACCGTTCCACCTTAACTATAATAATAAAGGTTTTTTCAGAGTTGTTACAGCTTTAAAAAAGACATTAAGTCTTTGCATGAGGCAGAGGAGACAGTTTATGTCACAATGAGCTGGCCTTGGCTGTGAAATGTTAAAAGTGGAGTAGCTTAGACTATCCCTTGAAGATTAGAGTCCAAGGCTAAAGCCTGAAGAAAGGCTGGTAGTATTTGATAAAGACAAAGTAGAGAAAGGCAAGGTAACCCTAAAGAAGAGAAGGAAAAGGAGGGATATTTGAGGATTTTAGGGAATGATAAAAAGCCAGGGATTGTTGAAGCAGTGAGACTAAACTAGTCTTATCACTGCGGAGGAATTTAAGATGTTCAAGGGTTTTTTTACTGCAGTTAAATTAGAAATATTTTGATGGTTACTGATGAGCAATTTAAAAAATAACTTTTACCTTCTTATTGCAGCCTTGTCAGATTAGAATGATACTTTGAAGATAGCAAGAGTCCAAAATGAATTTCTTCTTCATTATCTATAATCTGTTCCCAATGCTTAAGATGCCAGTGCAATTTGAGCTAAATCATGCTATCAGAGGGACGTGCAAAAACACTGAAAAGTGCAAATGAGAGAGCTGGAAAATGTAAAAATGATAAAAATGTCCATGTGTCTGAGAGGCCAGCTATCCTTCTCCAGTCTCTGTGTGTGTGTCTCTCGCTCCATCTCTGGTTCCAGTACTGACCCTGCTCATTAAAGCTGATTAAAACTTTTCCAGCGAGCGCTGTTTGCCCTCAGAAGATGATAACCTCTACAAGGCTGCTACATAAAAGAATAATAGCTTACTACAAAAGAGGGTTGGACAGAGAAAAAAACCCTCTTCGCCCAGACCCAGCAAGGCCCCAATTGGAACATTTTAGAAAATTAATGAAATTTTAGATCAAATGAATTATAAATTAAGGAGCTGGAAAGAGGGAAAAAAAGATGAATAAGTCATAAGAAAATGTACTCTTGCTATCAAACTGTAGGAACATGTTATACTCCACTAAGCTCAGAGAAACAGGGTCAGGTTCAAGCCATGCGGATTGGGAGGGAAACAAAAGTTCCTGCTCAACTCAACTTTGAAGATAATTGTTGCAACTGTTCTTGAAAGAGGGCTCTGGCCCCGGCCCCGAACCGGCCCCAGCTGAGAGACTGCTACTTTGATTCACTGCCTGTTTATGTTGTTTTCATGTTCGCCTTTTTTTTTCGGGCAGAGCTGTGATGGGGATTTTTGAGAAGTGGGAATGGTCCTTTTAACAGAAAAATAGCATCAAATGTAAGCGCAGGCTGAACGCTCCTTCTGTCTAATTAATAAAGTCCTTTTTAATGTCCCATTAAAAATAAATGAAAGAAGCAGCAGTGGAGGACGGGGACATTAATTAGTTTGTGTGAAGCTGGAAGTGGGAAAGTTGTCGTCTATTTGTTTTGTTCCTTCTGTATGTGCGATGGTGGCAGTCATGAAACAGGACTAACAGGACAGTTTTACATGTGTTTGTGTGTGAGACGGAGAGAGACAGAGAGAGAGAGGGAGAGACAGAGGAAGAGAGAGAGGGGGGGAGAGAGAAAGAGAGACAGAGGAAGAGAGAGAGAGAGAGGGAGGGAGAGAGAGAGACAGAGGAAGAGGGAGAGAGAGGGGGGAGAAAAGGAGAGAGAGAGGGGGAGAGAGAGAGAAGGAGGGAGAAAGGGAGAGAGAGGTGGGGAGAAAAGGAGAGAGAGAAGGAGGGAGAAAGGGAGAGAGAGGTGGGGAGAAAAGGAGAGAGAGAAGGAGGGAGAAAGGGAGAGAGAGAGAGGGAGCTACATTTAAAGTCATGGGTTGCATCAGCTGTCATTTGTCCCGCTAAACCTTTAAAAGTGTGAGTTACACACACAGCAGCACGTCACACACTGACTGAACTAGAAGGTGTTAAATGGATCATTAGCTCTGAGCTAAAGAGGCCACTCGACCTCTCTGGTAGAGGTCAAAGGTCACAGCTGGTCTGAAGAGACAAACCTCTGTGTGGTTAAACTGCAGCCTCTCGCTGATCAGCCCACTGAGTTCAACCAGTGTTTCCCAATCCTGGTCCTCAAGCCACACTGACCCGCATGTTTTAGATGTTTCCTTGTTCCAACACAGCTGAGTTAAATAAACAAATTACCAGATAATTAAAGGAAAGTTCTCTGATCTAAACTGGACTTGTTTAAACCTGGACCGCTGATCTAAACTGGACCTGTCTGAACCTGGACCGCTGATCTAAACTGGACCTGTTTGAACCTGGACCGCTGATCTAAACTGGACCTGTTTGAACCTGGACCGCTGATCTAAACTGGACCTGTTTGAACCTGGACCGCTGATCTAAACTGGACCTGTTTGAACCTGGACCGCTGATCTGAACTGGACCTGTCTGAACCTGGACCGCTGATCTGAACTGGACCTGTGTGTGAGCTGGTTTAGGTGTGTGAGCTGGTTTAGGTGCGTGAGCTGGTTTAGGTGCGTGAGCTGGTTTAGGTGCGTGAGCTGGTTTAGGTGTGTGAGCTGGTTTAGGTGCGTGAGCTGGTTTAGGTGCGTGAGCTGGTTTAGGTGCGTTAGCTGGTTCAGGTGTGTGAGCTGGTTTAGGTGCGTTAGCTGGTTTAGGTGCGTTAGCTGGTTTAGGTGCGTTAGCTGGTTTAGGTGCGTTAGCTGGTTCAGGTGTGTGAGCTGGTTTAGGTGCGTTAGCTGGTTTAGGTGCGTTAGCTGGTTTAGGTGCGTTAGCTGGTTTAGGTTCAGGTGTGTGAGCTGGTTCAGGTGCGTGAGCTGGTTCAGGTGTGTGAGCTGGTTTAGGTGCGTTAGCTGGTTTAGGTGCGTGAGCTGGTTTAGGTGCGTGAGCTGGTTTAGGTGCGTGAGCTGGTTTAGGTGCGTGAGCTGGTTTAGGTGCGTTAGCTGGTTTAGGTGCGTGAGCTGGTTTAGGTGCGTGAGCTGGTTTAGGTGCGTGAGCTGGTTTAGGTGCGTGAGCTGGTTTAGGTGCGTTAGCTGGTTTAGGTGCGTTAGCTGGTTTAGGTGCGTGAGCTGGTTTAGGTGCGTGAGCTGGTTTAGGTGCGTGAGCTGGTTTAGGTGCGTGAGCTGGTTTAGGTGCGTTAGCTGGTTTAGGTGCGTTAGCTGGTTTAGGTGCGTGAGCTGGTTTAGGTGCGTGAGCTGGTTCAGGTGCGTTAGCTGGTTTAGGTGCGTTAGCTGGTTTAGGTGCGTTAGCTGGTTTAGGTGTGTGAGCTGGTTGAGATGGTATCTTTATATTCTGAAGCAGCTGTGACAGAAAGATGAAGGATTTGATGGTAAGTTGTTGATTTAAACAGAAATATAACTTCCTGTTGACCAGATGCTGAACTTCAGTGGGTCAGTAAAACCTTCAGTCTTTTTGTTTTTAATTGTTCCTAATTATTTTTTAAATGTTCTTTAAACTTTGAACTAGAGTAGGAAAAATGGTCAAACATGTTTAATAATTTGGAAAATGATGACATGTTTATCATGAAATATTTATGCTGTAGCTCTTCAAGATGAGTTTGTGTTTATGTTCTTCAGACTTGAATGTTTGCACTGCTCTTACTCTGACTGCTGTTCTGTGATCAGCTTCTCCAGCTTTGGATTCTAACACCTTTAAAATACTTTTTGGTAAGAGTGATGGTAACCAGCACTAAAACCTGACAGTATCAAACTGCATAAGAAAAGTTGTGTGTTGCTGCATATAAAGAGTCGGTCACTGCTAGTGTCACATTTCACACTGACACCTGAGATCAAACTGCTTGTCCACTAACTCTGAGTTTGATGCTTAAACAGCTCCTCGTCTCTCTTTAAACATCATATCGACTGCCAGAAACACACAGGAGGGTAAAACAAATACACTTGTTTGATTGTCTGAGGGAAATTTCCAGTCAAGGTAATAAAAAGAAAGTAGGAGCACGCAACCCTCTCAGGAAGGTCTTAGCGTGACGTACAGGGAGCACGAGCAGGTACTTGTGATTAAATCCCCTGAAGCTGACATGCTGCAGACAACAGCCTCAGTTAAACCTGTCCAGTTGTGTTTGTGTGTTTATGTGGGTTTGTATTTCTGACCTCCTGAGGACCAGTTTCCTGACTTTTACTATCTTTCTGGGGTCCGAGGGTTCTTGTGGGGACCGAAGCCTGGTCCCCATGGGGGGGACTCCCCTTTTTAGGGTTAGGGGTTAGGTTTATAGGTATGGTGTGAATAGAGTTTTAGTTAGTCTTAGGGTTAGTTATAGATCAGTAATGGTTAAGGTTAGTAAAAGGGTTTGGGTTAGGTATAAATCTAGTTACTAAAATCAATGGAAGTCAATGGACGGTCCCCATAAGGATACCAAAACACACTTGTGTGTGTGTGTGTGTGTGTGTGTGTGTGTGTGTGTGTGTGTGTGTGTGTGTGTTGTATATTGTCTTTGTACCCGAGTATGAATTAGGACCATGTTAGATGGTCTTTTCTATGTGCTGCCATGAGAAGTTCTGTGTGAATCCTGANATTTCTGACCTCCTGGGGACCAGTTTCCTGACTTTTACTATCTTTCTGGGGTCCGAGGGTTCTTGTGGGGACCGAAGCCTGGTCCCCATGGGGGGGACTCCCCTTTTTAGGGTTAGGGGTTAGGTTTATAGGTATGGTGTGAATAGAGTTTTAGTTAGTCTTAGGGTTAGTTATAGATCAGTAATGGTTAAGGTTAGTAAAAGGGTTTGGGTTAGGTATAAATCTAGTTACTAAAATCAATGGAAGTCAATGGACGGTCCCCATAAGGATACCAAAACACACTTGTGTGTGTGTGTGTGTGTGTGTGTGTGTGTGTGTGTGTGTGTGTGTGTGTGTGTTGTATATTGTCTTTGTACCCGAGTATGAATTAGGACCATGTTAGATGGTCTTTTCTATGTGCTGCCATGAGAAGTTCTGTGTGAATCCTGAACTAAATAGAGACAGATATCTGTCTCTCTCTCAGACACACGTCTGTCTCTCTCTCAGACACACGTCTGTCTCTCTCTCAGACAGATGTCTGTCTCTCTCTCAGACAGATTTCTCTTGAATGTGAACTAATAACTGGGTTAACAACACGTGATAGAACATGAGGTGCGAGCCTTCCTCACAATAGACCATAGTGAGTGCTGACAGCCTGTTACTGTACGCAGTTCAATAATTAATAAACTTCTCCTTGGCTGTTCAACAACATGCTAAGCTTTGATATGAGGCTGCTGTTCCCAGGGTCCCACCACAGGAGGGGCACTGCACTGTTTTATGTCTTCTTGCTCTAAATGCCCACACAGGCTCATCTCATGACTCCATACACACCTGTACAGCCAGGTGAGTATTCAAGGTGTCTTACAGAGTCCATACAGAGTCAATATGTCTTTGAGTTCTGTTACTCTAAGGACAGATTTAAGATGTTTTATGTAGGGCCCCCTTGTTCATTTGCTACATGTGTCATGTCTGTCAGTTTCTCTAATGGACTCTAAATCAAGCAGCACACTCCAGACCAGGGACAAGAGGAGAGTTTCCAAAACAAGGAGAGTTTTAATAAAACTCCAGCACAGATGAAAACAGTCACAGGTCACAATAATAAAAACTGATTCTGCTACTGCAGGCCCAGCGGGAGTGGATCAGCTGATGCTGATGGGAACGGTCCAGTCTGGACAGGTGGAGGAGAGGAGAGGTTAGTGACTGAATGATAAGGATTGGAGGAAAAGGCTTACGGTTTGTGATGAGTTACAGGAGTCCAGAGGAGACAAGCAGGTGCCAGGCGGCTATGGCTGGTGTGTGAGTGTCGGTGGAGGGCGGAAAGACAGGCTCTGAGGGTGGCAGGTGGATCCTGGGAGCTGGAGGAGCGGAGCGGAGGCAGGCCAGGAGAAATCCAGAGAAGGGTAGAGAGGAGACGGGTCGTCTCCTGGAAGAAGGCGGTGTGGGAACCGCCCAGGAGATCCAGGATTTGTTTCCACCACTCAGCGCGCTCATTGTCACTGTTTTTACTATTAATTAATGGGAAAGCACACAAAGATTTGAATTATAGTGAACATGCAGACAGCTGCCTCAGTTTGCTTTCCCTCCACAACAATAATGGTGCGTTCACACCAGCCACTTTGTCAACATCAAGCAACGCTGATAACGCTCCAAATTTGACGTTTGAAGTTGAAGCTCATAACGCCTGCCAGTCAGAGCGCATAGGCATTAAAGCTCGTAAAGCCTGACCGAAAGAGCGCAAAGGCGGGGTTTCCTTTGTTATGGGATGTTCGGAGCTATGGCGGATCATATTGAGACAGTGGCCTGGATTTATTTACTTCATAGATCTAGACAACGTCGACGTCGGGTGCATCAGCGCCGTTTGTGGATACACCCCATTCTTCAGATGCGTTCTGAGTTTGGTGAGTTTAACCATTTGCTCCAGGAGCTACGTTTGGATGAGGTTCATTTATCTTCCATTTTGGCTGATCCCGCTTCTTTCCGGCTACGTGCTGTGACGTCTTACGTCACTACGATGAGACGCTCTAATTGGTTGACATGCCGCTTCAAGAGCGTTATGAACGTCAAAAGTTCAGCTAGCTGAACTTTGACCTTTTCTAGCGTTTCAAGCGTTTCAGGCGTTGACGCTTGAAACGCTAGAAAAACTTGAAAAGTTGCCGCTCATAACGCTCACAAAGCGCCGCAGAGCCGTTGACGTCTGTCTGACGCCCGTCCACCATAGACTTTACATATAAACTTGACGCTTATGAAGTTGATGGTTGGGCCGGTGTGAACGCACCTTAACACCCATGGGAGGACTAACAACACATTTTTATGACTCTGCACACTTTTATTGAAAGAGAAAAGATTAATTTATGTACATAATCACAAGTTTTGGGCCGACAATTACTTTTTCTGGATTGCCACCACCACAGGTTGAAATGTTCTTGTGCTAGCTTCTTTTTCTGAGCTCGGAGCCGCTTCTCCTCCACTGACCCACGCTGGCCTCAGACACAGCGACAGAGAATTCGTCTGACTCCCGCATATGTTCTGAGACCATCTGTTGCAGAGAGGTGCCCGAGGTATAAATCAAAGTGCCCCAAAGTGACCCAAAAGTGCATTTTTGGTTTTCAACTGAAAGATCTTAATCACCGAGACACCACGGCCGAAATGCGTGACTTCATGAGTGAACAGCACCACCATAAAAAGGGCTGCAGCAGTTTTGGGGATATAAATAAATACTTTCAGTGCCGTCTGTAGGATGGGTATTAAATTAGACCCGGGGCTGATTCTGACGGTCCATCCGGTAAATTAACGTTGTATTAATCTTTCTAACAAGCACACACACTGCGGGGAGGGGAGACAGCTGTGTGCTCCCGTGGTCGCCTCATGCGCTCACTAGAAGCTCCGCCCACTAGCAGTTACACTCAGGTATGATGACAGAGCAAACAAAAAGATCCACAATAGGGTCCACATTTTACAAAAGTAGATGCCAAGAATACACGCTGTCACAAACGCAATAAAATATTTGCTTGCAAAGGCGGGAACACGAGTAATTTGACCAAACAACTGATTAAATAAACCAAATACAAACAGAGAGATTCACAGTGTTTGACTGAGTGCAGCAGCAACAATAAGCCCTGAATCAGAGGACTTATTTTACACTAAAAACTTTAACATTCAAATTCTTTCATTTTGGTTTGATTGCACTGTTTTATGGGGAAGTTATGTTTGATATTTTTTATTTGAATACTTGCACGCAGACCTGGTGCGTTCAAGCACCCTTTAAGAATGTAGGGCATTTAAAACTTCTACCAAAAACACTGAAAATGATACCATAAACCATAAATTTCTGTTTAATGGGGTTTCTCATGCGATGCATACTAAATCTATGCCCTACTTATTTCACAAAGTACTAAAACAACAAACAAAAATATTGTCTTTCTTAATTTAGTCTTTTTAAGATATCTACCAGGAAGTGCAAACAGCACAACTTCAGTCAGACAACACACTAATATTTCAATAAACAAATAAAAGATATTTAATGCTAAATTAACATCTGGGGTGGTCATCCAATGTAAGTAACTGACTAAACAACTTGTTCCTAGTGTTCTCAGGATCAAAAGTCACAACCTGTGAGCGCTCCACTGCTAAAAGAACACAGTAACAACAATACATGTTCCATGTTAGTTTACGAAAGTATCCAACAACACCATTAAAAGTAACAATCTGTTGCTAGTTGCTTTTTTGAAAAAGATTCCCGTAGAGGAGTCTAAACATGATAAATATAGCAATATAGTCACTGCTACGTTAGCAGTGCTGCTCCCTGTACACTGGGGTGAAGTCACATGACTGTACGGTGGATGTGATTGTCACCACCGTTTCTCTGCAAACTTTTCATATTACAGTAGTTTACTCCTCAACTGATTTTCTGTAACCAAACCAGTTCCAAACTGTGGTGTTAGCTCCTCGATTTACAACAAGCTCCTCCTCAGCCTCACGTCTGTCTTCCGCCACTCAGCACGTGAATCGGACTCGCACAAAACTACATCATCAACATGACTTACCGTTGTTATCATGAGGAGACAAATTTTTAACGTGAGAATTTTCAAGGGTATATTGTAAACAATAAGGTATCACCCATCCCTACTGTCCAGTGAGGTTTTGGGTCGACCAAGCGTTGTTACTACTTATTTAACCCCTCTGGAGCGGACACCTAGCTGTTCAGGACAACAGACACTTTTTGCCCGTCCAAAAAATAATAAAATCAGTGAAAATTCACCCCACTAATGGACAGTGAAGACGATAATTAGTTAGCATGTGAACAATGACACGGGCAATCTACTCGCACTGATTTGCTCAGCTGACATTATGATCACATGATTGTTTTGTTACTATCTTTTCTAGAATGTTTGAGATGAAGGGTAGATTGGATATAGGTTCATAATTACCTGGAGATCCTGGATCAGGATCAGGTTTCTTAAGTAAAGATTTAATTACAGCAAACTTATCCCCAAAAACGGGCAAATAATCAAAATCTCTGAAAGCTCTTATCTCAATTGAGAAGGTTCAAAACCTGTGGTAATCCATATGATCTGAAGTGAATCAGAAAGTTGGGGATGGTCCAAGGTACAGTGGGGCAAAAAGTATTTAGTCAGCCGCCAATTGTGTAAGTTCTCCCACTTAAAAAGATCAGAGAGGCCTGTAATTTTCATCATAGGTATACCTCAACTATGAGAGACAAAATGAGGGAAAAAAATCCAGAAAATCACATTGTCTGATTTTTAAAGAATTTATTTGCAAATTATGGTGGAAAATAAGTATTTGGTCACCTGCAAACAAGTAAGATTTCTGGCTTTCACAGACCTGTAACTTCTTTAAGAGGCTCCTTGGTCCTCCACTCGTTACCTGTATTAATGGCACCTGTGTGAACTCGTTATCAGTATAAAAGACACCTGTCCACAACCTCAAACAGTCACGCTCCAAACTCCACTATGGCCAAGACCAAAGAGCTGTCAAAGGACACCAGAAACAAAATTGTAGACCTTCACCAGGCTGGGAAGACTGAATCTGCAATAGGTAAGCAGCTTGGTGTGAAGAAATCAACAGTGGGAGCAATTATTAGAAAATGGAAGACATACAAGACCACTGATAATCTCCCTCGATCTGGGGCTCCACGCAAGATCTCACCCCGTGGGGTCAAAATGATCACAAGAACGGTGAGCAAAAATCCCAGAACCACACGGAGGGACCTAGTGAATGACCTGCAGAGAGCTGGGACCAAAGTAACAAAGGCTACCATCAGTAACACACTACGCCGCCAGGGACTCAAATCCTGCAGTGCCAGACGTGTCCCCCTGCTGAAGCCAGGACACGTCCAGGCCCGTCTGCGGTTTGCTAGAGAGCATTTGGATGATCCAGAAGAGGATTGGGAGAACATCATATGGTCAGATGAAACCAAAATAGAACTTTTTGGTAGAAACTCAACTTGTCGTGTTTGGAGGGGAAAGAATGCTGAGTTGGATCCAAAGAACACCATACCTACTGTAAAGCATGGGGGTGGAAACATCATGCTTTGTGGCTGTTTTTCTGCAAGGGGACCAGGACGACTGATCCGTGTAAAGGAAAGAATGAATGGGGCCATGTATCGTAAGATTTTGAGTGAAAACCTCCTTCCATCAGCAAGGGCATTGAAAATGAGACGTGGCTGGGTCTTTCAGTATGACAATGATCCCAAACACACCGCCCGGGCAACGAAGGAGTGGCTTCGTAAGAAGCATTTCAAGGTCCTGGAGTGGCCTAGCCAGTCTCCAGATCTCAACCCCATAGAAAATCTCTGGAGGGAGTTGAAAGTCCGTGTTGCCCAGCGTCAGCCCCAAAACATCACTGCTCTAGAGGAGATCTGCATGGAGGAATGGGCCAAAATACCAGCAACAGTGTGTGAAAACCTTGTGAAGACTTACAGAAAACGTTTGACCTCTGTCATTGCCAACAAAGGCTATATAACAAAGTATTGAGATTAACTTTTGTTATTGACCAAATACTTATTTTCCACCATAATTTGCAAATAAATTCTTTAAAAATCAGACAATGTGATTTTCTGGATTTTTTTTCCTCATTTTGTCTCTCATAGTTGAGGTATACCTATGATGAAAATTACAGGCCTCTCTGATCTTTTTAAGTGGGAGAACTTACACAATTGGTGGCTGACTAAATACTTTTTTGCCCCACTGTATGTCAAACGCTACTACATAGCGCTGGCTAGCAATGATGAACAGACGACTAACTGCTGTCTACCTTCTGCTGCTTTCAAAGAGTGTGAGACAGGTGATCACACAGACTGATGAGGAAGCAGATGAGAACAATGATGAGTGATTACTGGAGCCATAGGACAAAGATGGGTGAGTGACAAACATGAGATACAGGTACATGACAAAATAAAACTAAATAGAGAGAGAAGGAAAACAAAGACCAGGGTCCTCAAAACCCAGAATCCTGATGCGTTTATATTCAAACATGTAGATATAAATACGTATTGTGTGTATGGTGAGAAGGGAAAACCAGTTTGGGAATATTACAGTCTAACCTTCAGGCACAGTTCACAGATTATTATTATTATTTCATTATTATTATTATTATTAGTGGGTGCAATTACTGAATTACCTTAAATATAAATATTTTGAAGTTAATATTGGTGATTTAGTTTATTTTCAGTTTTTCATGAGATAATAGTTAGAAGAGAAGAACTGGACCTTGTTTGGACCTTCAGTTCCTGAAACAAACGATGTCAGAAACACTGTATAAAGTTCATGATGTCTTAATCAGTAATGTGAGTGCTTCTTTAGCTTCTACTGTGTATGTAATAAATGAGGATAATATGATGATCTGAAATAAAAAGAAAGAAGAACCCAATTTCTGTTCTAATTCTGACATAACTTCTTTATGTTGTTGGCTGAAAGGAGTTTTATTTCTGCATGTCACACCAAAATTACCTTTTGGCCATTATTATAACATCATTATAACATTCAAAATAAATAAATTAAGATAAAGTTTCCAGGAATCCTTCACTGTTGCAGAAAGCCTCCATGCACGTGAAGATCTGTCACTCACTTTCAGGGGCACAGCTGCAGCAGGGCATGGGGAGAATTAGCCCCCTACTGTGCCCCCCTCTGTACACCCACCTGTCCATCTCCACCCCCAGTCTCCCCTCCCTCCACCATCATCTTTTCCTTTGGCCCTAATCATGGATTTTCTCCAAACAATGTGGTTTATTTTAGTAACAGGGTGGGCAGGAGACAAGCTAGTCAAAGCTGCACCTTCCTGCTTTAATTCTGACTGTATGTGCTGCAGGGAAATTAAAAGTAAAAACCATGTTACTAACAGCTGTGTAGCAGAGAAAAACCTCTGTAGACAACATCTGGTCAGTTGGTACAGTTTATCTGTGATTTGTTTGATTTTTACTTTTCCTACAGGTTTAAATTCTGTTTTATTTATAGTTCATAACAAAACATTTCAAGGCTCTTTACAGAAACATCAAGTGGGGGTGGGGACCAGAAGAAAGATTGACTTGGATATTGAGAAAGTTGCAAAACTTCCCCCAGAACCGTGAGACAAACTGAGGTCCTCAGTTGGACATGATGTCCTTCAGGAGACCTCCCTGCACATGATCTCACTCAGGTCACGGACAGTCAGGAGCTTCTAGAGAGGAATGATATGAGTCATCTTGCAGAACCGATCCACTACCGTCAAGATGACTGTGTTCTGGTTCAACTTGGGTAAACTGGTGATGAAGTCCATTGTAAGATGTGACCAAGAGCGAGTGGAGAGAGGTAAAGGTCTCAGAAGAAATGTTAAACAGAAAGATTCCCTCTGAGAGAAAAGAGAGTGCAGGACAACTGCAGCCAAAGTGCTTATGGACTGATCAGTGAAATATGTTGATAACAAGTAAAAAGTCAAAAAATGTCCAGAATCCAGATGCAAAAACCAAACAGTGCAACCAAAACAAACAGGAAGTGATACGATACGTTTTACTGCGAGAATAGGAACGAGAGTCCCACTGACAGAACAGGAAGTCTCTCCAGGATTAAACAGTTCTGTTTTAATTGGGGGGAAATTAACAGCAGATTAAAGTTTGACTGTCAACTAAATGAAAAAGAGTGATAATAAATATGGGAATTGAAGAGCTCATTTTCTTTACAAGCTGGACCAGGAGTGAGGGAGTGAGTGGCCATCTCTCTACACGAAGCTTATGTCGGTCAACTTTTGTGCGGGAGGATTTAGGGGTTCACACCAGATTAGGGACTGGAGGATTAAATTAAGGGACTTCAAGAAAATCCCTCAGACTTTGCTCCGTTTATCTGTGTGTAGGAAAACAGAAGCTTAACTTAGCCATAAATGCTGTCATGTGTATCAGTGGTTAAAGAACATTAAGTACTTATGGACTTTTAATTACCAGTAAGAGTGTCTGATGCTGTTCATTTTCTATAAACTGTGTGGTAAACAGTAGTATCAGAACATGTACACATTCTGAAAGGACACTGAGGATGTAGAAATGCAAATAATTTGTCTGCATATGTTGTTGCATGTGGTCTATATTCACTGTAGTTATATAGCTGTTCATGCTGTCTTAATAACTACATGATGATTCTTTTTGCATCTGCAATTTCAGTCACTGTGTAACTGAATTTTACAGTTTGCACACATTTTTCCTTTTACTCTGAGAATTTGTTGGCACAACTGCATTAAAATCCAAGCTTTTCTTTAGTGTATGGGCCAGCACCATGTGGCTGACCACAGACCAGCCTCAGAGAAATCTCTAAAATAAGAATCTGTGTTCTGTTAAAGCATGTATTAATGTCCATATGTGCTGCTTAGGACCATTTTTTACCAAAAGGTCTGGAATATTTAATAACCTTGACACTGTGTTTCAGCAGAGAAGAGTAAAACCTATTTTATACCTTTATTTTTTAAAGAAAGCATCTGCTCACCAAATCATTGGGTGAATGCTTGCAAAACCCAAAGGCTTCACCACATAATGACAGCCAAGGCCTCAGGCAAGAGGCCACAGAGGTTGTAAAGTAACGTGGGGGGAGGGAACGGGGGATGACCGGTGTGTAAGTATGGGTTTCTTTCTTTGTTACGCACATCTTTATGTTTGTAGAGGTCTTGTGATCAGAGTTGGACAGCTGCTTTAAACAGAGTATAACACCAGCCTTTAAAGTCTGGGACCTGTGTGCTGCTCAGCTCGTAGGGAGCTGATCCCAGACCAGTGTCCAAGATAACAAGAAAGAACCACAACAATCGACCAGGTTCATGTCAGAATGTACTGGAGGTTAAAAAGAACCTGATTACAGGCTCCTGTGTGAGTGTGTACAGCGTTTGGTCTCCGGGATATTCGTGGTCAGAGTTTATACTGTTTTCCACTATGTTTATGAACCCCATCAAGGTTTTTTTCTTTCCACACAACATGACCATTACATTTCATGGAGACTAAAGACATAAAGATTACATTCCTCTAACAAGAGTGAAAGAAAATTCCTTAATTCCATGTGTCAGTTAATTCCAGCATCCTCTTTCATCATGTTTCAGATTAAGCAACATCTGACACACCTTTTAATCCAGTCAACATCTAAAAATATGCCAGTGTCCCATTCTAGCTACCAAATACTCCTGGCTCAAAAAAGTCCACTTGATTTTCTTATGTGGTCCTAAAAAATTTAGTTTCAGCCCCCCACCCACACAAAGCAGAGGACTCTTTTGGGGAACAGTTGCAGCATGACGGATTCCAAACTGATCAGACAACCTCAGGCCACATGTGTAAACCCTGACTTTCACTTTCAATCTCTATTTGTTTCTCTGCTTCTGTTGTCTCAAAAAATCCCTTCAATCATTTATAGATCAATAAATAAATGTTCAGATCATCAGTCTTAAGATCTAATTTAAAAGGTTGAAACTTAGAGAGTAGATGTTGTACAACAATTTAGCAGAATGTTTAATTAAACTAAGTAGATTTTATATACGTATTAAAACAATTTATTTAATCAAACATGCTGCTTTCTTCACTGATGAAGAGGTCTCCCATGGTATTCACTGAGAAATGAAGCTTTGTGTATGTGTATCTTAATTCATCTAAACAAAGATTGGACTTGTATTTCAAGGAAAATGCTGCTTCTTCCAGACATCAAAAATACTACAAACACAATGAAAATAAAAGCCTAAATGAATTTCGGTTTAAATCGAAATAACTGTTTATTTGCTCTGTCAGAATTAACATCTGCCTGAGGTCTCATGTTTATTCGTTTTAAAGCATGATGCAAATCTGTGCATTAATGTATGTGCACGGTGTTTGTCACTGACATCTAATTCATGCAAATGGAGGTGCATCAGGACTAAATGACGACAACCTTCAATGTGCCTTCTGTTCCAGACACATTCAATAACCAGAAATCCCCCAGAGTGGCAAACGAAGGACAGATTGCGCCAAAACCAATTATTGGGCCTTTGTTTTAGCAGTTGTTAAGTCCACAGATATCCTTAGAGCCGGAGCACTGTTTTGATGTCTTTGAGTGAGGGTTGTTGGTTGATGGCATTAGCCCATCTATAGCTACAAAGAGCCAGGCTGCGATGGGGCTCCAACACTGGTCCAGATGGCACACTGCCACGTCGACCTTGTCAGCACCTGCTCCCCAGGCGCTGAGACCGGGCATCACCAGCAGGAACTGAGATGGGCACATCATGTCACCCCATCACCATAGCAGCTAATGAGCCCCTTGCCCGCTTAATTAAAGAAACCAGGTTAATGCAAGGAAGAAGAGAGGTGGGGTGGTGGGGGACAGAAAAAAGAAACAGCATATGCTGGACTACCACCAAAACAACAGAAATAAATAATTAGTCCTCCCAAAAGGGGGTTAACACCAGCCAAAATACTATTAAATTTAGAAATGGAAATCTTCTTATCAGTCTCCCAATGTCACAGATTAATACAGCAGCTCCACACATTAAATCAAGGCTAAAAATATTCAATTAATAAATGAATGAGTGGTGATGAACCTTTGATTATTTTGGGCTACAATCCAAGAGTACCTTATCAAGGAATGTCACCTTGGACCGGGTCTCGCTGGTCTATTGGAGTTAGTGTGTCTTTATCTGTCCGCCTCTCTTTACTTAAAGAAGGCCTTGTATCAACAAGTCTTTCCACTGAGATGAAGGGGTGTCTGTATTTATGCCTGATTAGTCAAAGAACCACAACATGCACTTCCTTTAGCTCCAGCCAAAAAGGCAATAAATCATTTAAATTTTGTTAAACTCAAATTAGAGCTGTGTGCGTGTGCTGGAATTACACAGTTTAAAGTGTTACATGTCAACCCCACCTCTGCTTTTACCCATATACAGACATACAAGCTGCCCCCCGCCTTCTCTGTCCGCATCAAGCACACCAATACACATTAAGACTCCCTCCACTCATTATCCTTATTAGGCAGAAAAAATGTCCCTTTAACAACCTCTGTTAGTTCCAAAAAAAAAAAAGGGATTGAAAAAAGTCCTGTGTCCCTCCACATCAGAAGGCCCAGAGAGCCACACAGGGAAGGGGAAGGAGAAAGGAAGGGGAGTGGAGGGTGGCTAATGCGCAAACTTGTTTCCGTCCTCTACAGCTCGCCCATCATTTATTCAGCAGCTCAGCGTTCGAGACGGGCCACTCGCATTTGCTTGATACTCAATTATACATTAGTGTACATCACTTGGCAATCTGTTCATATCAATTTAATTGGATTTTAATATTGCCTCTGATCTTGTTGTCCAATTAACAGTGCTGGCTGGCAATAAAGCAGAACCACACACTATGCGACACCTTTGATCCCCACCATATGGAGCCCTTCCATTGATTACCGGCACTGCCACTGAATTTCACTTCCTCAATATGGCCTGTGATGAATGGAGGTGGAGTGTATTTGTTGGGCAGGGTGGGGTGTGAGGTATGTGGGGTGGCATCATCCCCCACCCCCCACTGATGTGATAAAAATTTCACTTCACTGCGCAACTTCATTTATTCTGTTGACATTCGCCGCTGATTAAAAACAATAAAAAAAGGGAGAGATGCCCTGAATAGCATATGCAAATCCAGTGCCGGCATCTATCATGTGGAAGCCAAAGGGACTGGCTGGCTGACTGACTGCCTGCTGCTCGCCTGGCACACATGTATCGTCTTTACAATGACAGCACGTGTTGAAGCAACACTTTGCTATTTCTATTCTCTCTTATTCCTGCTTTATTCTTCTTCTCCCATTTCCTTCGTTTCTAAACATCTCCTCTATGTCTGCATGACCCCACTCACCCCAGCTGGGTTACCAACCAATGGATGTTTTGTAGGTATGTCTTAAAAAGTATTTACGTATGTTTTTAACACTGACCAGCTAATTTAATTTCCACTCGAGGTAGCTTTAACATGTATGTGAATTCTGATAAACATAAACAAAAGAAGAAAGAATAACAGCAGCACGTTTCCCCTCCGGCTCTGTCATTTTAGAGATAAAGTGAAAAGAACATTTTCTTGTTGAGGTCAAATGGCTCCGTTAGCTTCTAGCTAATATCCAAGACATGGCAAACCAGCTCAGTTCTAATTATCATCACTTAATGCTGCTGATCTTTGACCAAATATTCTTCTGGTAATCCATCCATCCGTCCATATGTCTGTTTATCTGTTTGTCCATCCATCCGTCCGTCCATCCATCCGTCTATCCGCCCGTCCATCCATCCTTATTATTTTCCTCTCTGTCCCTGTTTAACGCACCACTCAGTCCTGGTCTGTCATTATAATAACTAATTGTTCAACCAAGTGGTGTATTCAGAGGGAGCTACTCAGGCAGAAGCAACAAGACAACACTTAGTGAAGAGGAGGAGGAGGATCAGGGTGAAATCAAGCATGAAGCTACAAAAGCAAACAGGTTCTCCTGTTATAAGCTTGAACAGGCAATGAAAAGAAAATAAAGGGAATAATTGTGTTTGTCATTGTGCCTTTGGTAAGTGAATGTGATAAAGTAATCAAATTTATAAAATGACCTATTGAACTGCCAAATAAAAGAATAATACAGTTTTTTCAGGCTTTAGATTATACAGTACATGATGCCTTTTACTCCACAAATTGTTTTTTTTTTACTACAGATAACTAATTAAATTAAAAATCTATTTCATTTTCAAAATAAAAACAATATGATACTGTAAGACACTGTACAGATACAGTTCCAGAGTCAAAAATGAAAAAAATACTTTTTTTGTTTTCCTGGTAGTGGTTTGAAAGGACAGCAGAAGGTAGTTTATATCATCACCTGCACCATCCAACCAGTAAAATCCAACCAGGGAAGCAACCATCACAGAAAGAGCATGAAGTCACGCGAGATTAGCAAAATCACGCGTGTGCACAACAACAAGCAGGAAAAAACTACAACATGGCTCGAAAACGTTTGTGTTTTATGTAAATATGAAGGACATTTAAAGATCCAGAGGGCTCCCTCGGAGCGTATTTCGGTTTTGGAAAAGTTTACAGCGGGGGTCTACACAACCCAGTAGTGGAGTGCCAATTGTTCAGCAGTTGTCTCTGCTTCACCACACCTCAATCAAACAAGGTTGTGAAAAACTGTTCAACTGTTTTTCAACCTCGATTTTCAAGCCAGACGTCTTCCCCTTTCCAAAATGTCGAACTTGTGACGCGCTTCAGACGCGTAGCGCGTAAAAAATAGAACCGCCGCGTATGTGCCGCGAGATGTCGCTCCTGAGACGCGTTCGATTCGTGCTTCTGACGGATACGGTGGAAAGGGTTCTATTGACTACAGCGGTATCTATCAGCTGTGTATAACGTGCTGCTGCAGTAACGCGCTGCTGACGCATCCGGTGGAAAGGAGGGGTTAGAAATGGTGTTGTCAAGGTAACCAGTTGAAGTTTTTCCAAAATGTTTTTAACTGGAGAAAAGTCCAAAACACTATATGGATAAAGTAACAATATGTACAAGTACTATTATCACAGTCTGTACATGTACTCACACTAACATGGTATACAACAGACCAGTGGTCCCTGGAGAAGTGCGTGTACTCTCAGTTTTCACCTTTAAAAAAAAGTAGTCTAGAAAAAAAGCCCTGTTTTAGACACAGTGACATGTTAGACTATGATTTACTTTACCCAAAAATCTGTCATTCTACTTGCTCTCTATTATAAAATGATCCTGACTTGATTAGGAGCCATTTGTAGTTACTACTGGTCACACAAGCAGCCTGGAAGAAAGGAAAATGTATTTATCGCTAGTGCCGTACTAGCGATATTTTCCTCAGCATGACCCGCAATACTCTGCCTCTGATTGGCTCATCAGTCCTCATGCTTAAAGTTAACCAATCTAATCAGTGAAAGCAGCGAGTACCAACCAATTAGAGGCAGAGGAGGGTGGGTCATAGCTTCACCATCCTTGAGGAATAAGTGGGCAATCTGGCTCAGATATTACTGAACGGTGAGCATCAAGGGGGGTTTAGAAGTGGGTATATGCGATGCTGAGTGAAAAATAGGTAGGTATATGCCATATATCAGCGTATACCCTGGACTACACCACTGCAACAGACCAGTCTGGTTGTTAAACTGGTTACAATATAAACACAATATACATTTAGAATTATAACAGTAGCTGCTAGTCAGGAACCAAAACAACAGCCAGCTGGATGTTTGGTCATGTTACTAAAGGGAATCCAGGAGTTAAAATCTGTTAAGTCTTTTTCTTATACGTGTTAATTACATCTGTCATACAGACACCAAACTAAAGCCCAAAAAAATACAAAACAGGAATTTTTCTGTCATTTTGGAGATACCTGAAGCACTTCAAATCATTTCATGTGTATCACAGAGAGGAAGAAGGGGGCTGCTGGTTGATACTGGAGACATGATGAAGCGATGTGGAGTGGGGCTGAATGAGTGGGAGGGGGTACTCATCTTCTTCTTATCTGCCATGTAGCACAATCGATAACCAAGACATCTAGATAAGACCTCGCAAGCCCAGTGTACACACAGTTATCCTATCGTTCCACTGAAGGACACACACACACACACAGATAGAGACACACACACACACAATCAGAGACACACCAACACACACATATAAACACACAAACAGACACACACACATACAAAAACAGAAAGACACGCACACAGACACACACACACATACACACAAATGCACACAAACAGACACACGCACCCCCCCCACACACACACACACATACACACACACACATACACACACACGGCAGGGAACCCTATACATTCACACATACTGAAACACGTGTATTTCTATCTAAATGTCTTGGTTTATCCTCCTCCTGCATCAACCTCCAGCAGTCTGCTCCCTCAGGCTTGTGTTTGTTACAGGTCTCAGGACAGTGACTACTGCTGCACATCATTTTACCATAAAACTCATCACTAAGTCGTGGCTTTTTACACTTGATTGGTTGGCAACTATTTCCTCTGTGGAAGGCACATCTGCTTTCTCCATCCGCTGCGGAGCTGTTAAGAGTCCCAGAAGGCAGTTTGAAATTAGGGAGCGCTGCAGCTTTAGACAGCATAAGGAAGTAGCTGTAATCTGCCTCTGATATGACCCGGAGACCCTGCTGACAGAGACAGAATGGGTGCTGGTGAACTGAAAATGATGCTGTTTGTGTTTATAGGAACAATGACATCAGCTCTGTTGCACACACATTATGTAGATTTAACTCAGTTAAATCTGAGTCTCTGTGATGATGATGGAAATCTTTTGATGTTATTCTGAAATTCTGAGTGACTCTTTCTCTTTAAGCTTCATGTTTTACTGCTTTTTCCTTCCATCTAGATGTTGTGTGTTTCTGTGCAGATGTGTATGAGTGCAGGCAAGTGTGTAACTTTTGTGTTTGAGTGCAGTTGGATAACTGGCCAGGGTCTTTGAACACTAAGACCTGGATGAAGGTTTGAAAGGCCCCTTGAAGGCCCCTGGAAGCCCCTTCAGCCAACGCTGACAACCTCTGGGGGGGTGGTGTGGGGGGGGTGAAGAGGAGCTGGGAAAGGGAGATCAAAACCAGAGAGAAGAGGCCAAGAGGTCGATGTGAAACGAAAGATCCGGGGAGCATCTACAGTCCAAGGAAGTATCTGTGTTCTCTGCTGAATTTGTAAAAGGGTCAGTGCAGTGAGCAAAAAAGCATCAAATGTGGGAAGAATGTACCGCTGTGAAAAGCTGGCTACTCTGGAAGAAGAATGGGATGAAATCTTGCCCTGAGGGGGTATGCCAGGCCCAATGGCACCCAGTTGCTGTGATGCTGCAGTGTGGATAACATGCTCGAGATGTTTACGGACGCCCAGTGAATTCCTAAATGGTGAACTTAGAGTTGTCCTGAAGAATTGTGAAAATGAACTCCAGAATCAGTTCAGCAATGATTAAAATCTATGATCAGAGCTCACAAGTAGTTTGGCCCCAGTTTTCCTTCAAGCCTGCAATGATTTCTATGGAAGGTGCAACAATGAAGTGAAGCAGGAAGAATCTGTCCCCTCGTTTCCCCAGCCTCGTCTTAAAGTATCTCGTTAAAACCCAAACAGTTTAAAAGACTCTTTCAATTGCCTCCCACTCACTACTTTACAATTCAACAAGAAACAATTAAATTAGAAAGCAGCCATAGTCATGACACAGAAACAATGGAGCTCTATGATGGCAATCAATAACGAGTCTGAGATTCACAACTCGAGGTCAGCGAACGCTGCAACGAACCATGCAGCTAATGGTCACCGAGTGCTGGTCTGAAAAAATCTCTGGCTGAGTTTCACAGTAATCATATTTAATTTCTTTTTACAATTAGTCTGCCCTCGCTCCATCTATCATGGACAAAAAGGCACCTGAGGCTGGAAGAAATAAAATGCAAAAAGCCAAAAGCATTTTCTCGCATAATTATTTATTACTTGAGGATCATTTATTATTATTTATTTTGGAAAGCAGACACATTTGGATGAAAGTTTAGCTGGTAATCAGCTGGACTCTCTTGGAGTCTGTTGATTTTGCTCATCTGTCTTTCTTTCTCTAACCTTCATCAGTCCAGCGTGGAGCAGCTGAAGACACATATGGGCATTGATTTTTGCCCAGAGCCATGTGGGCTGAACTCAAACAGAGGTTGTCAGAGGAGTCAGAGAGAGAGAGAGAAAGACAGAAGGAAAGACGGAAACCTCCTCAATGGAGCATCTGACAGAAACAAGTTGCTGGTCTGACCCTCAGCACCTTAAACATGTTCAAACTCCAAGAGGAAAACAACGCTGAAACAAACAGAGAAACAACAGGAAGGTGGCGAAAATAACAACAGAAAAGCTGCTTCATTTCACGACTTCTCCCTCAGATTTTTAATACTCTTAACAAAGAATTTAATGCCTGGTATGAGTGTATCCGCTGGGCCACACTCTGTCAGCAAAGCTTTGATGTGTTCATATAGCTGCCTCTGAAGTCCTGCACACCGCCTTCTTCTAACAAAGAGAATAAAACAGAAGGATAAAGAAAGACAATAGAGAAGCTTGTTGTATCTAGAAGGCAGCGCTGTGTTCCTGGTGGACGTTCTACCCTCAGTTCTCCTTCCTCTCACTCCTTTCCCTCTAGTCCTGGTCCTGTTGGAAGGTAAAGACCTGAAAAAAGCTTGTGTTCAAACAGGTGAACTCCAGGTCTGTTTGATGTTTATTCATCTTTTCTCTGGATCAGACTACACAAGTGCACGCACATGTGCACACCCTTGTTTAGTTTTGTATTTGGGTAATCTGGGTTACAACAAATAATCAAGCAATAAAATAAATGATCAATATAAAAGTAAGTGTAGAATATTGAATGTTATCTGACTGAGGACATTTGGACTGATCTGTGCTTCAGACGGTGTCTCCTTCAGTCTAGAAGCAGTTTCTAACTCTAACCTCTCCACAGATATGAACCAAATCTAAAACCCCTTCAAACTTTCAGTACCCATCAGAATTGTCATGTGCACGTCATGGATTGTCTGGAACCAGTCAGTGTCTGCATCACATCTCTCAGAGCAATAATAGAACCAAAGCCCAACCTGAAGGTGAAGCATGTGGAACCTTCATGAAGAAATGTCTGTCACCAACGTTTCTTCTGATTTTTGTAAATAAAATATGTTTCAAACTCTGTGAATATGAAATCTAAAGTTGTTCAGGGGTCATTTTAGATCAAATCAATCAATCAAAATCAAAAATACTTCATTAATCCCCGAAGGGAAATTAAGTGTTGTTGTAGCACAGTTCTTCTTCAGGGAGCCATTGTAGAAGGTTCTAGCTGTGGACAGGAAGGATGTCCTGTAGCGGTCTGTGCTGCAGCGGATCTGAAGAAGCCTTTGACTGAAGACACTCTGTTGTTGAGTTACTGTGTTGTGAAGAGGATGATGAGGGTTCTCCATGATGATTTTCATTTTTCCAAACCATCCTCCTTTGGACAATCAACTAAAGAGACTCCAGAACAGAACCAGCCCTCCTTATCAATCTGTTCAGCCTCTTCATGTCACCTGCTCTGATGCTCCGCCCCCAACAGGTGACTGCAGACGTGATCACACTCTCCACAACAGACTTATAAAATTCTTCAACATCTTGCTGCAAACATTGAAGGATCTAAGCTTCCTGAGGAAGTCCAGTCTGCTCTGTCCCTTCCTAAAAACAGCATCACAGTTGTGTCTCCAGTTCAGTCTGTTGTCCAGGTGAACACCAGGTATTTATACTCCTCCACCTCCACTTCTTCTCCTTGATGGAAATGGGTTTTGATATGTTGCTGCTCTTCCTAAAATCCACAATCATCTCCTTGGTCTTGTTCACATTCAAGATGAGATGATTGTTCCCACACCAAGACACAAAGTGGTCCACCAGTTCTCTGGACTCAGTCTCTTGTCCATCTTTGATCCACCAACAACTGCAGAGTCATCTGAGTATTTTTGTAGATGACAGGACTCTGACCTGTACTGAAAGTCTGAGTGTACAGAGTGAAAAGAAATGGTGAGAGTACAGTCCCCTGTGGTGCTCCTATGCTGCTGATCACCTGGTCAGACATACAACTCTTCAGTCTCACAAACTGTGGTCTGTTTGTGAGGTTGTGGAGGCATCCACCTGTGTCTTCTGGAAGTTTTTAAAACAATAGCGCAGGCTGAATTTTGTTAAAGGCACTGGAGAAATTAAAAAACATGATCCTCACAGTGCTGCCTGCTTTGTCCAGATGACAGTGGGTGTGTTGAAGCAGGTGTATGATGGCGTCTTCCACCCCAACTCCACGGCGATAAACAAACTGCAGTGGGTCTTGAAACATGCTTGTTTGCCTATTTAGGTTGACCAACATGAGTCTCTCCAAGACTTTCATGAGGTGGGATGTTAGGGCAACAGACCTGTAGTCTTTAGGGGACAATGGATGAGATGTCTCTGGTACTGGAACAAGGCAGGATGTTTTCCATAAAACTGGTACCTTCTCCTGGTTGAGGCTGAGACTGAAGATATGCTGCAGAATCCCACATAGCTGATCTGCACAAGGCTTTAGGACTCTGGGGCTTACACCATCTGGACCAGCTGCCTTGTTCCTGTTCAGTCTCTCCAGATGCTTCTTCACCTGACTGCTAGATACAGACAAACAGGTGGGAGGCGGAGGCAATGGGGACACCAGCTTCTTCTGATGTTGGAGATGATGGAAAAGCACCAGAAACAGCATTCATGACTGAGGTAGAAGGTGAGACAGTTGAGGTGAGACAGGGCGCTGTGGATAAAGAGATGGTGGGAGGTCTATTTGGCTTGCAGCAGGAGAGGAATATGTTGGGCTTGTTTCTAAACTGAACCTGTTGAACATGTTCAGTTCATTGGCTCTATCCAGACTTCCATCTAAGTGATCCTCCTTCTGCTTAAAGCCTATGATCTTCTTCATCCCTGGCCACACATCTCTTATATTGTTTTGCTGGAGCTTGTTTTCCAGTTTTTTCCTGTACACCTCCTTGTTGCTTCTAATCTTGATTTTAAGTTCTTTTTGTACACTTTTCAATGCATCCCTGCCTCCCTCCCTGAAAGCTCTTTTTTTCTTGTTCAGCAGTTCCTTCAGGTCACTGGTGATCCAGGGTTTGTTATTGGGGAAGCACTTCACTGTTCTGGTGGAAATGATGTTGTCCACACAGAAGTTTAAATAGTCAGTCACACACTCAGTCATAGCATTGATGTCCTCTCCATGTAGCTCAAAGAGTGCATCCCAGTCTGTAGTCTCAAAACATCCTTGAAAAATTTCTTCAGCTTCCTGTAACCTCCTCCTCACAGTTCTTTTGATCACAGGTTGCCTCTGGACAATGGGTTTCTATACTGAGCAGAGAAAAACAAGATTATGGTCTGCCTTGCCAAGAGCAGGCCATGCAAAGGACCTTAATGCATCCCTGATATTTGCATAGAACAAGTCCAGTGTTTTGTTTTCTCTGGTGGAGCAGCTGACAAACTGTTGAAATATTGGCAGTGTAGAGGTGAGAGATGCATGAATAAAGTCTCCAGATATTGCCACAAATGCATTTGGGTGCTGTGTTTGTAGCTTAGCAACAGTTGATCCAATGGTGTCACATGCAGACTTGGCATTAGCCGATCCCACCTCCTTTTCTTTTGCCACTCCTCTTCAAATCTCTGTCTGCTCGTATTGTTTGAAAGCCAGGCAGAGACACGCTGGAGTCTGGGATATGTTCCTTTAGCCATGTCTCAGTAAAGCACATGATGCTGCATTCCTGATACTCTGACTGGGTCTTCAACAGAGATTCAAGTTCATCCATTTTGTTAGCAAGAGATCTCACATTTGTCAATATGACTGATGGAAGTAAAAGTTTAAACTTCCTCTTTCTCTCTCTTCGCTTTGCTCCTGCACTGCATCCACGTCTTCTTTTTAGCTCATCAGGGATCAGGGGTTTCAATTTGAAGATTATTTGAGCCTTAGAAATGTCCATCAACTGCTCTTTCCTGTAAACAAGCCTCTCATTGCCATGGTGACGCATCATAACAAGTGGCAAATAGGAAAAAATTATGCAAAAAGAAACTCTCAATCAGCACAGCACCCAAATCAGAATAAAAAAGTATCTCAGAAATAATATTAAGAAAAAAACAGCAAGAAAACTCAAAAAGAACAAAAAATGCTAGCACTGTCACAGATCTACTCCAACATGCTGCCACCAGTTGTAGCACTATATGATATGAGATATGAGAATAATGATGACTAAATAGTTTTTGAAGTTGTATTTTATTTATTATTAATGTAAACAGTTGAAGCAGTAAAACAGGGTTTATAGAAATAAATCACTATGAGACAGTCAGTCAGGATCTAAACCTGCTTGTTCCTGTCCAGGGTCGTGATTGCTGGTCTCTTTTTATTCGTTTATTTATTTGTTTTTCATATGTTGTGCATTTAATTTCTTTTAAATGAAAACACTTGTAGGATTTATTATTGAGTAAGTTTACTGTAGCTGTCCATCCCAAGCACAATGTTTTCATGAAAGGTTATAGGTGATGGTTAATAATCACTTAATGAAACAGTAGAAATAAGACAGCTGAGCTGTTTACCTGCAGGTATCTGTGTACATTTTACTTTGAAACTAACAGTTTCAGAAAGTGTAGAATAACCTGAATGATGCTCTTCACATTGTTTGAATGAATCAATGAGGTTCATGCAGATATCTTTAACCGTCTGTCCATGCAACTGCTTTAAACTTACAAGCCCACGAGGGTTGGAGGGCCTGTGTATGATCCATTATGTGTTTGTGAGCGTGTCAACATGCAGGTGTACCAGCTGGATGAAAGATGAGCACTGACGACAGGCCATCCACTTTGCCCTTTGGCTATTTCTGTACTGTGCCTTCCTCTGCATCTGTTGCGTAATGATCTGGGAGATAAAGATCACTCTTGTTTGTTGTCTCTATCAGCCATAACTAGGCCTCGGTGCCAGAAGGTCAAGTATACAGAAGAAGAACAGACTTACACAACACAGAAAACACAGGCACACCTTTGAAGTGAAGGGAGGGATGTGTGTGTGTGTGTGTGTGTGTGTGTGTGTGTGTGTGTGTGTGTGTGTGTGTGGTTGGGTGTGTGTGTGTGGGGGTGTGTGGGGGTGTGTATTTCTGACCTCCTGAGGACCAGTTTCCTGACTTTTACTATCTTTCTGGGGTCCGAGGGTTCTTGTGGGGACCGAAGCCTGGTCCCCATGAGGGGGACTCCCCTTTTTAGGGTTAGGGGTTAGGTTTATAGGTATGGTGTGAATAGAGTTTTAGTTAGTCTTAGGGTTAGTTATAGATCAGTAATGGTTAAGGTTAGGAAAAGGGTTTGGGTTAGGTATAAATCTAGTTACTAAAATCAATGGAAGTCAATGGACGGTCCCCATAAGGATAACAAAACACACTTGTGTGTGTGTGTGTGTGTGTGTGTGTGTGTGTGTTTCTCTCACATAAAGGGAGGTGATTGATTTCAGACATCAGACTTGTATCTGTGTAGAAGGGGACTTGCTCTGTAGCACTTCAGTAGCTCTGTGTGCAGTGATGCTAAGCTCAGAGTTAGAACATCCTTCCAGGGGTGTATTTCAGAAAGCGGGTTTAGTTGAAAACTTTGAGTTAGTTAACCCTGAGATGAGGATACTTTGGTTTTTCAGTTTCACAAAGCGAGTTCAGCCTACTTCTGAGTCGGTTACCGGGGCAACACACTCCATGAACCTAAACTGCTCATCAGCAGGTTTGTTCGACACAACTCAGAGTTTCTCCTGCTGTCTGAAATCAGTAACAGACATGGTGACGAGCCTGTTGACTTGGAAACACAGATATTATGTAGAAATCTCCGTCGGGAGAGAGAGAGAGGATCATCAGCAGCGTTTGGTATAAACCCGTTTAAAGTAACAATGTTGCGCAACATGGTTGGATTTTCAGTAACAGAATAATCTAATAAATTACAATTTCTAACATTACAACACTGTTATCGTTAGTGAATGTAAAATACAGTGTGTTACTATGAATTAGAACAACGTAACGTGACTAAATGCACATAAACATTGTTGTATGGAGGCTGGGTGTGCATAGTAACATGCTGGTTACTATAGTCTAGTGGTAGAGAATATACCTTTAGTCCAGAGGATGTGGGTTCGATCCCTGGCGCTGCCAGACTATATGTTTAATTAGAATCAGTTTTATTTGCATAATACAAGGATTTTTTTTTTTTTTCAGTAATGCAGTCTGTTAGTTTCTCAGTTAACTAGTTACTTTTTTGTAGAGTAGTTCAGTTTCTAACTAAATAACTTTTTGGAACAAGTGAGTAACTATAACTAATTACTATTTTAAAGTAACATTCTTAACACTGATGATCAGACCCAGAGTGGATGTTTTATCACCCTGATGAGTATCTGGATGAGTGTTTCTACAATCATCTAGAATTTATTTAAACAATATTCTCAGTTCACATGTCTCTCATATGACCCATGATGGACATGCTGTCCACACAGAGACAATTCTGTGTATTGCCATGTCTACTTAGTGTCATAGTAAGTTGTTGGTTAATGCTGAATAGGTAAGCTGTGCTGTGGAGGTTGATGAACCCTCTTCCTCATTAATGGACCCTTATCATTTCCATCATGTTCTGTTGAAGAGAAACAAGCTGCAAGTTGTACTGGATCAACATTATTAACTAAAACCTGAAACTGAAATCTTTTTGCACCTGTTGAGTTGCACCTGTGTGCTCAGAAACATATAGAATATAAATGTTGAATGAGTGGAACATTCAACATCAAACATTTATTTTTTCCCTCTAATTAATACTCACACATTAACTAGATCAGTAATTTTCTGTCACACAATCTCTCTCTCTCTCTTTTGCTGCTGCTTTTTTTTAATGTGCTCATTTTTTGCTCATACAGTCATTAAAAGATCCAATTCTACTGGGAAGCAGTAGGGGGCGCTAACCTTTAGTCCATTGGTTGCCATGGTGAATCATGTTATCTGTGTTCCACTGATGAGGGCTTCTTATATCCTTATGCACAAGTATAACTCAGGTTAACTTTGACTCAGTTGATTGAACTAATGCTTACACAGCTGTTCTGAAACTAAAAACTGAGTTTGACAACTGAGAGTTGGTCAACCTTGAGTTCAGGTTTTGATTTAGAGTTTGTTAAACCTGCTTTCTGAAATACACCTCAGGTGTAGTTCAGTTAGAGCTTTGATTTAGTGCAGTGAAAGTAAATACAAAATAGAAGCAGTTTAAGCTTATATATCTTATTGTTCCAGATGTTCCTAACAGAACACTTCACTCTCAGACTGCAGGTCTGCTTCTGGTTCCTGGAGGTACTGTGTGCTCAGCGGTCAGGATTTAATTGCAGTTACTCTAGACAAATGCAGTAAAAGTGGTGTTTGAAATCAGCGTGTGAGGCTGTATTTTCATACTGAAAAATTAAACAATAGGATTTGCGGGATTTATAAAAAGCTGTTAAAGTATAGCTGAACAGTACCAATTTATATAAACACTTAAAAAGCCACCCACAAGAAAACATGATCATTGTTCGGATTAGAATTTGACCGTGCATGGACCCTGAAAACAGCTTTCTGATTGTAACAAGTGTTTACATGCACCACACGTTCGATCAGGTTTGCTCATTTTGACATTAGCAGAACAATCTGAAACACCAGATACGGACGTAGAAGAAGCAGCAAACTTCTGTTGTAAACGAACATGGCTGCGTCCATTTAAAACGGAATGGTAGCATCTTCTCATGAGCGTGTTTTTATTCTGGAAACATTTTAACATCTTAAGCGCATTTGTGTCTGAAACTGAATAGTTTTATTTCACGCCGCCATGTTTTCATCCAGCGTCTGTAAACGCCAACGTAAGATATGTCAACGCAGAACATAACAGACATGACCCACATCCAGAAGAAACGTTTACATGTGCAGTGATCAGATCAACTATCTGGATAACCTACCTGTCTTGATCGGAAAGAAATTTTGATCCAACCAAGAGTAAGTAATCTGATCGGCATGTTTACATGAAGCTTTTTAAACCTGATTAGGCTTTTAATCCGATGAAAGCGGTACTGAATGTCTCAGACAGCCATTGTTGGAGCCGGTGTTCTGTTGAAATATGCTACCTGTTGAGATGCGCTACACACATGTACCGTTCTACAGTCTTGACTTCAATAAACAGATTTATTGTTTATTTTTGTTTCTATATTTTTCCATAAATCCATCAAATAAATTCTCCCAGGACAGGAACACGAAATATGTTATTTTTACTTTCTTTGCATCGTCAGAGCAACAGGCAAATATTTGGACACACCCAGAGAAGAAGGACCCAACAATGGCTGATAAGGACCCAGAGGACTTTTATATACAAAATATCGGAGAAGTAAAAAACATGTTTAAAATAATTAACAGGACACACTCACCATAAACAAGAATACTGTATAAACGTCTAATAACATTTCATTATGAAATAAGTTGTAAATTCGTACTATGGAGGCATTTTTCATCAGGGCAGCATAAATCATCAGAACACCACTTCCTGCTGAGACCCGAATTACGGAGGTTATTTAGTCTATTGTAAAACCATCAGAGGGTCCAGAGTGTCTAATATGAAGCTGAACATGTTTTTCGGTGAGTATCCACTTAGACAAGTTTCATAACTGTAGCTTAAAGTTGTAAAAGTTATTTAGTACTGCTTTAATTGTGTCCATGTAAAAACAGCTAGTGTTGAAAATAACAAAGATAAACTGCTATTTATAAATTTAGTCACCTAAGTCACTAAGATCTTGATGTAAGACATTTATCCCAGTGAAATGTGTTATTTAAATAAATACATTGCAGTTAATACATTTACTTGAATTGAAACACAAATACTGAATATGACTCAAAATTTATTGAATATTATTGCCCCTTTGTGTTAACTGTCAAAGGAATACTATGAGAATATTGCATTTTAACTACACAGATGGGCTACAATTTGATAATAAAGCATTTTCTATTTAAATATAAAGTCCTAATTCTTAGGGCTGGGTTTAAAAAATTGATTAATCGATTTAAATCGATTTAAGAATTAAAAAATCGATAATCGATTCATAAAGCACTAAATCGATTTAAAAAAAAAAAAAAAAAAAAAAATTGATGTACAGCGTCGGAATTAAACTGGACTCCAAGCAGTCCGCCTCCTTATATTGTTTCCTTCTCTTTGATTTCTTGCTTGTATGTTCTCTCAATGTAAGTCGCTTTGGATAAAAGCGTCTGCTAAATGACAGTAGTAGTAGTAGTAGTAAAATATACATTTCCTTTTGTTACAGTTATGCCACATGCCACTGCTTCTGGATATTTTTAATGAAAACATGAATATTAAATGTATATAAAATACGCACTGTTGAAAGGCTGCTTCAGCATTTCATAAAAATTGCCATCTACGAATGTCTGATATTCAAGAAATACTAATGTGACAGAAATATCTGAAAAAAGAATCGATATTGAATTGAATCGAAATTAATCGAAATCGAATCAATTTTTGCTCTTGTGAATCGAATCGATTCAGGAAATTAGGAGTGATACCCAGCCCTACTAATTCTGGGTTTTAACTATTAAATAATAAAAAAGACACATTACAAAAAAAACACTTAACGGTAGTAAAGAGGATTTTGTCCCGAATGAGAAGCTCAACGGCTGCTTGACGTTTTTCGAATAGTGCACATGCGTTGTAAAAAATCAATTTCAGTCGAGTCGTAATTAAAACTTATCTTTTTAATCAATCCTATAGTTAGTTTAAGCTTAGGTTCTCGTGGTCCATCCCTTTAGTTATGCTGCTATAGTCTCAGACTGCTGGAGGTTCTCATGGTCCATCCCTTTAGTTATGCTGCTATAGTCTCAGACTGCTGGAGGTTCTCATGGCCCATCCCTTTAGTTATGCTGCTATAGTCTCAGACTGCTGGAGGTTCTCATGGTCCATCCCTTTAGTTATGCTGCTATAGTCTCAGACTGCTGGAGGTTCTCATGGTCCATCCCTTTAGTTATGCTGCTATAGTCTCAGACTGCTGGAGGTTCTCATGGCCCATCCCTTTAGTTATGCTGCTATAGTCTCAGACTGCTGGAGATTCTCCTGGTCCATCCCTTCAGTTATGCTGCTACAGTCTAAGAGTGCTGGTGGTTCTCCTGGTTCATCCCTTTAGTTATGCTGCTATAGTCTCAGACTGTCGGAGGTTCTCCTGGTCCATCCCTTTAGTTATGCTGCTATAGTCTCAGACTGCTGGAGGTTCTCCTGATCCCTCCCTTTAGTTATGCTGCTATAGTCTCAGACTGCTGGAGGTTATCCTGGTCCATCCCTTTAGTTATGCTGCTATAGCCTCAGACTGCTGGAGGTTCTCCTGGTCCACATGTTGTCACTCTGCTGTCTTTACTCTCCATGTTTGTAATTATCATTATTGCTGCCATTAACTTTAACTGTTTCTCTTTCTATAGAAATTACGACTGACCTGAATCCATCTGTGTTTGTCTGTGTCCTTTCAGACCCCAGTGGGTCCAGGCAGAACTCATCCTGGTTCTGGAAGTTTCTTCCTGCTCATGATGGAGGATTGAAATGAAGATTTAACACAATGTGATGGTTTATCAGTCAGAAACTTTAAATTAGAGGTTTCTGAGCTGGACGAGGATTAGCACATTTTAGCACACATGAATTTCTAAAATTTTTGCCCTAAAGGATGTTCAAAGTTAGTGTGTTCAGTGATGAGGGATGTCTGTATTACATGGAATCAGTAAAGAAAAATACAAAAGTCAAGGATGTAAAAGCAGAAGCCAGTGATTCAAAGCAAGGACTCACATCTCAAACTGGACTAACTTGTACCCATGTCCATGTCTAGAGTTAAACCATTTACACGTGGTTTAGTCGTTATCAGACTGCCACACACCTGAACATTTTCTGGACTAGACTGAAAGTTAAATCAGTTTTGTCTTCTAATGGTTCAGATTCTGTAGATATTCATCAAGCTTCTGATGGTGAAAAACATGTAAAAGACAGTAATAAAAATAACTGTAACTTTATTGATCCCCTCAGGGAAATGATATCTCTGCATTCGATCCGTCCCTGAGGAGCACTTGGCTTTAATTTGTACTGTCCCTGGGGGCAGTTTTAGGATTTTATCATCTTGCCTACCTGGTCTGCTGGGGCTTGAGATCAAACCACTTCCCATTAGAGGACAACCATCCTTTCCCCTTGAGGCCCCTCCCCCTTTGCTCTGTCCATACCTGATCTGAGTGCTTCAGCTGTACACACAGAGGTCTGTTGTCCAAACAGATAACCAACAAATGAGTGTGTCTTCTACCGATTACTAGAAATACTTATGTAATGTTGTAAGTGTTTTGCTGGACAGGAATTCTCTATTTAATTTTCCATCACATCTCTGATTGAAGACAGATTAGTCGTTAAATGAAGAAATAAGTCATAACTGCAAGACAGTCCAACCAACAGGATATCCAATCAGAGCAATTCTTTTGTTTCTCATATGTGCATACATCAGCAAGTAACACTATTGTGTTTGAGGTTATTCATTTGTTTATTAGGAACTGTCAGTGATGGCCCAGTAACCCACCATCAAAGGCTTTGTCCCAATACCACAGAGCCATCCTGAAAATAAAGCTGAATTTCTTATTTCTGCGTTTCGCTCACTCTACCAACTCTTATTTGTCCCCTCAGGCTTCGTCTACAAAATTAAAATAAAATGAACTAAGCTCCCTTTGAAGAATGGACAGAGAGAGTGAGGGCTAAAACGACAGAATAAAGAGGAGACAAGGGGGAGGAGTGAGCAGTTGGGGCCCTGTGAATAAAAGCAAAAGAACGGCAAGAAAGAAAAGTGAGAGAAGGGGGGTGTGGGTGGGATGAAATTGCAATTAAAAGTGCACACAACTGCAAAAATCTGGGCGCTTTCAAGGCAAAGTAGCTGCAGACCACTTCAGGGAGCTCATCACACTGAGACAGTGTGTTTGAAGATGTGGTAGGTTCTGCTAACTGGTGGTTTGTAACACCCAATGAGTGCCACAGACCTTTATTAGGTCCCTCTGAATCCACCACAGTTCTTATTTGTCTTTTCAGCCTTTGATTCATATTGTATTGGTTGGCTTTGATAGCAGACCAGTTTAAACCACATTTGAATAGATTTTTGATTTTTTTGGGAGGCTAACTACAGTGGGGCAAAAAAGTATTTAGTCAGCCACCAATTGTGTAAGTTCTCCCACTTAAAAAGATCAGAGAGGCCTGTAATTTTCATCATAGGTATACCTCAACTATGAGAGACAAAATGAGGAAAAAAAATCCAGAAAATCACATTGTCTGATTTTTAAAGAATTTATTTGCAAATTATGGGGGAAAATAAGTATTTGGTCACCTACAAACAAGTAAGATTTCTGGCTTTCACAGACCTGTAACTTCTTTAAGAGGCTCCTCGGTCCTCCACTCGTTACCTGTATTAATGGCACCTGTGTGAACTCGTTATCAGTATAAAAGACACCTGTCCACAACCTCAAACAGTCACGCTCCAAACTCCACTATGGCCAAGACCAAAGAGCTGTCAAAGGACACCAGAAACAAAATTGTAGACCTTCACCAGGCTGGGAAGACTGAATCTGCAATAGGTAAGCAGCTTGGTGTGAAGAAATCAACTGTGGGAGCAATTATTAGAAAATGGAAGACATACAAGACCACTGATAATCTCCCTCGATCTGGGGCTCCACGCAAGATCTCACCCTGTGGGGTCAAAATGATCACAAGAACGGTGAGCAAAAATCCCAGAACCACACGGAGGGACCTAGTGAATGACCTGCAGAGAGCTGGGACCAAAGTAACAAAGGCTACCATCAGTAACACACTAC
>SSNP01000077.1:1095348-1121221 GCA_006937955.1 Pachypanchax playfairii | reverse complement strand
TGGTCCATCCCTTTAGTTATGCTGCTATAGTCTCAGACTGCTGGAGGTTCTCCTGATCCCTCCCTTTAGTTATGCTGCTATAGTCTCAGACTGCTGGAGGTTATCCTGGTCCATCCCTTTAGTTATGCTGCTATAGCCTCAGACTGCTGGAGGTTCTCCTGGTCCACATGTTGTCACTCTGCTGTCTTTACTCTCCATGTTTGTAATTATCATTATTGCTGCCATTAACTTTAACTGTTTCTCTTTCTATAGAAATTACGACTGACCTGAATCCATCTGTGTTTGTCTGTGTCCTTTCAGACCCCAGTGGGTCCAGGCAGAACTCATCCTGGTTCTGGAAGTTTCTTCCTGCTCATGATGGAGGATTGAAATGAAGATTTAACACAATGTGATGGTTTATCAGTCAGAAACTTTAAATTAGAGGTTTCTGAGCTGGACGAGGATTAGCACATTTTAGCACACATGAATTTCTAAAATTTTTGCCCTAAAGGATGTTCAAAGTTAGTGTGTTCAGTGATGAGGGATGTCTGTATTACATGGAATCAGTAAAGAAAAATACAAAAGTCAAGGATGTAAAAGCAGAAGCCAGTGATTCAAAGCAAGGACTCACATCTCAAACTGGACTAACTTGTACCCATGTCCATGTCTAGAGTTAAACCATTTACACGTGGTTTAGTCGTTATCAGACTGCCACACACCTGAACATTTTCTGGACTAGACTGAAAGTTAAATCAGTTTTGTCTTCTAATGGTTCAGATTCTGTAGATATTCATCAAGCTTCTGATGGTGAAAAACATGTAAAAGACAGTAATAAAAATAACTGTAACTTTATTGATCCCCTCAGGGAAATGATATCTCTGCATTCGATCCGTCCCTGAGGAGCACTTGGCTTTAATTTGTACTGTCCCTGGGGGCAGTTTTAGGATTTTATCATCTTGCCTACCTGGTCTGCTGGGGCTTGAGATCAAACCACTTCCCATTAGAGGACAACCATCCTTTCCCCTTGAGGCCCCTCCCCCTTTGCTCTGTCCATACCTGATCTGAGTGCTTCAGCTGTACACACAGAGGTCTGTTGTCCAAACAGATAACCAACAAATGAGTGTGTCTTCTACCGATTACTAGAAATACTTATGTAATGTTGTAAGTGTTTTGCTGGACAGGAATTCTCTATTTAATTTTCCATCACATCTCTGATTGAAGACAGATTAGTCGTTAAATGAAGAAATAAGTCATAACTGCAAGACAGTCCAACCAACAGGATATCCAATCAGAGCAATTCTTTTGTTTCTCATATGTGCATACATCAGCAAGTAACACTATTGTGTTTGAGGTTATTCATTTGTTTATTAGGAACTGTCAGTGATGGCCCAGTAACCCACCATCAAAGGCTTTGTCCCAATACCACAGAGCCATCCTGAAAATAAAGCTGAATTTCTTATTTCTGCGTTTCGCTCACTCTACCAACTCTTATTTGTCCCCTCAGGCTTCGTCTACAAAATTAAAATAAAATGAACTAAGCTCCCTTTGAAGAATGGACAGAGAGAGTGAGGGCTAAAACGACAGAATAAAGAGGAGACAAGGGGGAGGAGTGAGCAGTTGGGGCCCTGTGAATAAAAGCAAAAGAACGGCAAGAAAGAAAAGTGAGAGAAGGGGGGTGTGGGTGGGATGAAATTGCAATTAAAAGTGCACACAACTGCAAAAATCTGGGCGCTTTCAAGGCAAAGTAGCTGCAGACCACTTCAGGGAGCTCATCACACTGAGACAGTGTGTTTGAAGATGTGGTAGGTTCTGCTAACTGGTGGTTTGTAACACCCAATGAGTGCCACAGACCTTTATTAGGTCCCTCTGAATCCACCACAGTTCTTATTTGTCTTTTCAGCCTTTGATTCATATTGTATTGGTTGGCTTTGATAGCAGACCAGTTTAAACCACATTTGAATAGATTTTTGATTTTTTTGGGAGGCTAACTACAGTGGGGCAAAAAAGTATTTAGTCAGCCACCAATTGTGTAAGTTCTCCCACTTAAAAAGATCAGAGAGGCCTGTAATTTTCATCATAGGTATACCTCAACTATGAGAGACAAAATGAGGAAAAAAAATCCAGAAAATCACATTGTCTGATTTTTAAAGAATTTATTTGCAAATTATGGGGGAAAATAAGTATTTGGTCACCTACAAACAAGTAAGATTTCTGGCTTTCACAGACCTGTAACTTCTTTAAGAGGCTCCTCGGTCCTCCACTCGTTACCTGTATTAATGGCACCTGTGTGAACTCGTTATCAGTATAAAAGACACCTGTCCACAACCTCAAACAGTCACGCTCCAAACTCCACTATGGCCAAGACCAAAGAGCTGTCAAAGGACACCAGAAACAAAATTGTAGACCTTCACCAGGCTGGGAAGACTGAATCTGCAATAGGTAAGCAGCTTGGTGTGAAGAAATCAACTGTGGGAGCAATTATTAGAAAATGGAAGACATACAAGACCACTGATAATCTCCCTCGATCTGGGGCTCCACGCAAGATCTCACCCTGTGGGGTCAAAATGATCACAAGAACGGTGAGCAAAAATCCCAGAACCACACGGAGGGACCTAGTGAATGACCTGCAGAGAGCTGGGACCAAAGTAACAAAGGCTACCATCAGTAACACACTACGCCGCCAGGGACTCAAATCCTGCAGTGCCAGACGTGTCCCCCTGCTGAAGCCAGGACACGTCCAGGCCCGTCTGCGGTTTGCTAGAGAGCATTTGGATGATCCAGAAGAGGATTGGGAGAACATCATATGGTCAGATGAAACCAAAATAGAACTTTTTGGTAGAAACTCAACTTGTNCAAGTTATAGGCTGTACGTAAAGAAAACATCCACGTCATTTAAAACTCTCTGAACTTGAGTGTGTTTAATAGTTGCTGGATGCAGATGTAACAAGACCAGTAACTGTATCTTGATATTTAGGTCAGTCCTGGTGAGGTCGTGCAGCTTCTAGTGATGTTGCATGTCATCTTTTAAGGATAAAGTTGTGGAGTCCATCCACCTTCTGCATATCTAATGTCGGGTCACGAGGAAACAGTTTCAGGAGAGAAACTCAGACATCCCTCATCACAGTGATGTTCTCCAGCTCCTCATGGTGGATCACCAGATATTCCCAGAACAGAGAGGATATATATATATACAGTGGGGCAAAAAAGTATTTAGTCAGCCACCAATTGTGTAAGTTCTCCCACTTAAAAAGATCAGAGAGGCCTGTAATTTTCATCATAGGTATACCTCAACTATGAGAGACAAAATGAGGAAAAAAAATCCAGAAAATCACATTGTCTGATTTTTAAAGAATTTATTTGCAAATTATGGGGGAAAATAAGTATTTGGTCACCTACAAACAAGTAAGATTTCTGGCTTTCACAGACCTGTAACTTCTTTAAGAGGCTCCTCGGTCCTCCACTCGTTACCTGTATTAATGGCACCTGTGTGAACTCGTTATCAGTATAAAAGACACCTGTCCACAACCTCAAACAGTCACGCTCCAAACTCCACTATGGCCAAGACCAAAGAGCTGTCAAAGGACACCAGAAACAAAATTGTAGACCTTCACCAGGCTGGGAAGACTGAATCTGCAATAGGTAAGCAGCTTGGTGTGAAGAAATCAACTGTGGGAGCAATTATTAGAAAATGGAAGACATACAAGACCACTGATAATCTCCCTCGATCTGGGGCTCCACGCAAGATCTCACCCTGTGGGGTCAAAATGATCACAAGAACGGTGAGCAAAAATCCCAGAACCACACGGAGGGACCTAGTGAATGACCTGCAGAGAGCTGGGACCAAAGTAACAAAGGCTACCATCAGTAACACACTACGCCGCCAGGGACTCAAATCCTGCAGTGCCAGACGTGTCCCCCTGCTGAAGCCAGGACACGTCCAGGCCCGTCTGCGGTTTGCTAGAGAGCATTTGGATGATCCAGAAGAGGATTGGGAGAACATCATATGGTCAGATGAAACCAAAATAGAACTTTTTGGTAGAAACTCAACTTGTTGTGTTTGGAGGGGAAAGAATGCTGAGTTGGATCCAAAGAACACCATACCTACTGTAAAGCATGCGGGTGGAAACATCATGCTTTGGGGCTGTTTTTCTGCAAGGGGACCAGGATGACTGATCCGTGTAAAGGAAAGAATGAATGGGGCCATGTATCGTAAGATTTTGAGTGAAAACCTCCTTCCATCAGCAAGGGCATTGAAAATGAGACGTGGCTGGGTCTTTCAGCATGACAATGATCCCAAACACACCACCCGGGCAACGAAGGAGTGGCTTCGTAAGAAGCATTTCAAGGTCCTGGAGTGGCCTAGCCAGTCTCCAGATCTCAACCCCATAGAAAATCTCTGGAGGAAGTTGAAAGTCCGTGTTGCCCAGCGTCAGCCCCAAAACATCACTGCTCTAGAGGAGATCTGCATGGAGGAATGGGCCAAAATACCAGCAACAGTGTGTGAAAACCTTGTGAAGACTTACAGAAAACGTTTGACCTCTGTCATTGCCAACAAAGGCTATATAACAAAGTATTGAGATTAACTTTTGTTATTGACCAAATACTTATTTTCCACCATAATTTGCAAATAAATTCTTTAAAAATCAGACAATGTGATTTTCTGGATTTTTTTTTCCTCATTTTGTCTCTCATAGTTGAGGTATACCTATGATGAAAATTACAGGCCTCTCTGATCTTTTTAAGTGGGAGAACTTACACAATTGGTGGCTGACTAAATACTTTTTTGCCCCACTGTATCTTTATGGACAAGAAGAGCGATGATCTTGAAACTTGAAGGTAAGAAGGAGTTTTGACCAACATTGGTCTTTCCAGTAATTAATATCTGACGGTTTACATAAAAATCCTCACTGTAGTGTGGGAGGCTGGTTGGGTCACACCTGGACAGGTCATCAGTCCATCAGATCCAACACATACGTACAATCACAAACACACAATCCTAAAGTCGGTTAAGAAACTTCAGGAAACCTGAACTCACCTGACTCAGAGAAACCCCGTCCATGGACAGGGAGAATGAGTCAACTTCACGCAGAACAGACCAAGCTGAGTCTCCAACCCAGGACCTTCTGTGACGTGATTCTAGTTGTGTCTCTTTTTGGAACAAGAACTGCTGGGTAAATAAAAAGACAATTGATTACTCTGTTTTCTGAGGTTCTGCGGGGTTGTCTGAGGTTATCTGGGATTGTCTAATGTTGCCTGAGGTTGCCTGACGTTACGTGAGGTTGTGTGAGGTTCTGCGAGGTTGTCTTAGATTGTGTGTGGTTGCTTGAGGATGTATGAGGTTGTGTGAGGTTGCCTGAGGATGTATGAGGTTGTGTGAGGTTGCCTGAGGTTGTGTGAGGTTGCTTGAGGATGTATGAGGTTGTGTGAGGTTGCCTGAGGATGTACGAGGTTGTGTGAGGTTGCCTGAGGTTGTGTGAGGTTGCCTGAGGATGTATGAGGTTGTGTGAGGTTTCCTGAGGATGTACGAGGTTGTGTGAGGTTGCCTGAGGATGTACGAGGTTGTGTGAGGTTGCCTGAGGATGTATGAGGTTGTGTGAGGTTGCCTGAGGATGTATGAGGTTGACTGAGGTTGTGTGAGGTTGCTTGAGGATGTGTGAGGTTGTGTGAGGTTGCCTGAGGTTGTATGAGGTTGTGTGAGGTTGCCAGAGGTTGTGTGAGGTTGTGTGAGGTTGCCTGAGGATGTGTGAGGTTGTGTGAGGTTGCGTGAGGTTGTATGAGGTTGTGTGAGGTTGCCTGAGGATGTATGAGGTTGTGTGAGGTTGCCTGAGGTTGTGTGAGGTTGCGTGAGGATGTATGAGGTTGTGTGAGGTTGCCTGAGGATGTGTGAGGTTGCGTGAGGTTGTATGAGGTTGTGTGAGGTTGCCTGAGGTTGTATGAGGTTGTCTGAGGTTGTGTGAGGTTGCCTGAGGATGTATGAGGTTGTGTGAGGTTGCCTGAGGTTGTGTGAGGTTGTGTGAGGTTGCCTGAGGTTGTGTGAGGTTGCCTGAGGTTATCTGGGATTGTCTAATGTTGCCTGACGTTATGTGAGGTTGTGTGAGGTTCTGCGAGGTTGTCTTAGATTGTGTGTGGTTGCTTGAGGGTGTCTGAGGTTGTGTGAGGTTGCCTGAGGATGTATGAGGTTGTGTGAGGTTGCCTGAGGATGTATGAGGTTGTGTGAGGTTGCCTGAGGATGTATGAGGTTGTGTGAGGTTGCCTGAGGATGTGTGAGGTTGCGTGAGGTTGTATGAGGTTGTGTGAGGTTGCCTGAGGATGTACGAGGTTGTGTGAGGTTGCCTGAGGATGTATGAGGTTGTGTGAGGTTGCCTGAGGATGTATGAGGTTGACTGAGGTTGTGTGAGGTTGCCTGAGGATGTATGAGGTTGTGTGACGTTGCCTGAGGTTGTGTGAGGTTGTGTGAGGTTGCCTGAGGTTGTGTGAGGTTGCCTGAGGTTATCTGGGATTGTCTAATGTTGCCTGACGTTATGTGAGGTTGTGTGAGGTTCTGCGAGGTTGTCTTAGATTGTGTGTGGTTGCTTGAGGGTGTATGAGGTTGTGTGAGGTTGCCTGAGGATGTATGAGGTTGTGTGAGGTTGCCTGAAGTTGTGTGAGGTTGCCTGAGGATGTATGAGGTTGTGTGAGGTTGCCTGAGGTTGTGTGAGGTTGCTTGAGGATGTATGAGGTTGTGTGAGGTTGCCTGAGGATGTATGAGGTTGTGTGAGGTTGCCAGAGGTTGTGTGAGATTGTGTGAGGTTGCCTGAGGATGTGTGAGGATGTGTGAGGTTGTATGAGGTTGCCTGAGGATGTATGAGGTTGTGTGAGGTTGCCTGAGGATGTATGAGGTTGTGTGAGGTTGCCTGAGGATGTATGAGGTTGTGTGAGGTTGCCAGAGGTTGTGTGAGATTGTGTGAGGTTGCCTGAGGATGTGTGAGGTTGTATGAGGTTGCCTGAGGATGTATGAGGTTGTGTGAGGTTGCCTGAGGATGTATGAGGTTGTGTGAGGTTGCCTGAGGTTGTGTGAGGTGTCTCAGTGCAAATAAAATTATGTTGAAATCTGACAAGTGAAGAGGAAACAACAAGATGAATAAAATGTGACTTTCATCTGAACAGTTGCTGTCCTGTCCACACAAGTCAACAATCTGTACTTTGGTGGACTCACAGCATCGTGGCAGATGAGAAGGGAGACTCATGAAAAGTTGGAGGTCACAAAACTGTAAAAGTGATGCTTTGACCTGCCTGACAAGCCAGAAGTCTTTAAAAGCACTCAGACAGTGTATGCTGCACCACTGATGTTCCCCAATAGTGCAATTTGCTTTATTTTCCACACACAAACAAATTATTCCAACTGCTCTTGAGCAAAATCTCTTTTCTGCTGGCGTCATGTCCTCTGGTGGAGAAGTGGCATCAGCCAAGAGGAGGAAAGATAGTTGGACAGACTCAGTGAATATAAGCAGACCTGATTATTGTTTTCCTGCCTATGAGCACATCTGTGTTTTCATTTTGGTCTGATAGTTGTTGACTTTTCTCTTTCTGCTTCTTGTTGTACATGAGGGCTGTTCTCTCCTTTATTCACCTTGTGGAGGCCATAACTATCAGAAATAGATCACAACAGCTGACATGTTTAACTGCAATCTTTACTTCCCTGTTCTGTAATGACAGCTGTTTAAAGTGCAACTTTACCCTTCGTCAAACAGCACGATACCCAAAAAACAGAAACTCACAGCAAAAGAAGTCTCAAAAAAGTGTTTCTTTCAATGTGGTTTGTAAAAAAAAAAAACAGTAGAAACTTGTCAAAATTAAACACCCCATGCAAAACACTGCTAAAGATGGACAAGACTTTATTTTACACCAATACAACTTCCTGGTAGTCTAAACCGCAAGGGGAGCGATTCATTTCAGCAAGCAGGAAAGACAAGAAGAAAACAGGAAAAGACAAGGTGCATGTAAGAGGACAAGAGGGGGCCAGAATGTGGAGGTGTCGAGAAGAAAACAGGAATAAAGACATAAATCTATAGATGAAGAATTGGGATCTAAAAGAGACTGAGTGGGTGAGGTGGGGGTGAGTACTAACTGAGAGGAGATTCACTTTAAGAAAAGAAGTAAAGATTAGAAATGACAAAAAGCAACAATTTAGCATAAACAATAAAAAAATGTAAAAATGAGGGGAAAAAAAGGGAAAACAGAAGGATGAGATGAAAGAGTGAAAATCAAAGAGTTTGACGAAGGAAGAAAAGGACTGAAAAGTAACATTGAATAGCAAAAACAGTAAAAGTGATGACGAGCAGAAAAAAACAAAGGATGAATAAAATAGAAGAATAACAGTGGATTAGTAGAGATGAAAGAACAGAGTGGATGGGAGAAGATCTGGTGTTATTTAATGTCATAGTTAGCATTCCTGCAACAGAGAAACATAGATGAACGAGCTCAGCTGCTGACAATCGGCAAGTCCATCGTGGCTCAGCGAGGTCACTGAAAACGACTCAACACGCCATTAGAGCTTCATAAATGATGGTTTATGTGTCAGTGCTGAAACCAGCCACAGCAGTTTCATAACCAGCTCCTTCACGTCTTCTGCCACTAATTATGAGGTCAAAAAAGCAATTTGTACCATCAGAGAACATTCCCAGTTCTTTCCCAAATTATCTCTTCTGTGTTACTTTCTCGGTCTCAAACACACACACACACACAGATGAAAAATGCACATAAACACCTCGAACATTATGCAAAGGCACCAGCTGTTGGCAACACCTCCCCAACAGGCTGGCAGGAGGGTGAGGAGGGACGTGGTTAAGCTCTGGGGCGGCTGGGTTGGACCAGGGAAGGATGAATGGTGCTGGGAAGGTTGGAGAAAATGTGAAAAGGAACTAGCGGAACAGAATGAACACAATGACTATTGTCCTAACATCTGAATATAAAGTCTTGTTCTGACCTCAGTCATATTCTGTAATTCCATCAGTTTGGTACATCTTTCATTGGAAACCTTAGAACACCTTTGACATTTAATGCAACCTTGATTGGCGTTTACTTACAAAATACAAAACAAATAATTTCACATACAAGTCAAACTTCATTTTTATATAAGTTTTTATGTATATTTTTTTTCTGGCGCGCAGGGCTCTAGACTGCGAGTGATAGGTCGCATTTTGCGACCATCTTTTGTCTGAGTGTGAGTAAATTTAAACATCACTCGCGCCAGAGCAAATGGCAATTTCCCAAAACACTTTTGTAATGTAAACATGACTTGAGGAGTTACAATATTTGTTCACGTGAGTGAGGTCATTTAGAGACATTTTGGACTGAGAACCTGCTGCAGACATGAAGAAGAAAAAAAAAACTGCTGCTGAAACCAGGTGCTTTCGGCCAATCGCAGCGAGCAATATATATTTTACTCGCTGCGATTGGCTGAAGGCGCCTGATTTCTACAGGATACGATTGGCTGAAGCAAGGCTGCCTTTGTGTTACAATCTCGCTTTGAATGCTAAGGAGCGCGGCAATTTTACTGCTGAGAGCTTTATATACAATCATTGGCTGAGAGGGACAGCTGCGCTATCATGGCGAAGAGGACGATAGATCGTTTTTTCAGGCCAGCTCGTGATCAAACGTCACCTGTAGTTGATTTAGTCACGGACACGCAATCAGAAGAATCCGAAATACCCGGCTTCAGCAAAGTGAAAAAACTCCGACATGAGTGGATGTCGGAGTTCAAGTGGCTGAGGTATGACTCATGAAACAGCACAATGTCTTGCCTGTATTGTTGTTACTGTGGTCCTCAACACGCTGGGAAAACCACCTAAGAATCAGGGACTTCCCAGTTTAAACACTATATGGCCCGGGAAAGATGGAGCAGTAAAGTTAGAAAAATATTCACAGATTTGGCTTTTCTAGATCAATAACTTATCAGCGGAGCGTTGCATTTACTAAACCGACACCTCAGTGCATCACAGCGAGGTAGACTGCGAGCTTATAATCGTATTTCCTTGTAAACGAGTCGTCCTGCACGCTGGGAGACTTTTATCAGTCTCTATGCAGCCTGCTGGTGCGCCAGGGTGCAGGGACCGTCTATAAATTACAACACTGAAATGAAAATATATAACAGAGGAATATTCAGTTGCTTCATCTAGGACAGGTGAAGGACATACTAGATTTCTTGGATTAGAAATAAATGTTTTTATTTTTTTACAGGGTTTTTCCTGAGTTCAAATTTGCGTGGCGGCTGCCTCCATCAAATTTTGTGCCGCCCCAGCCTGCTTTCACTCTGCCCCCAGCTATATGGATGTTACTTTAACTGCAGTTGCAGCGTTGCGCCACTACGGGGGCGCTGTATCAGCAGCGGTGCACCGGAACGGGCTAAAACAGCTGCAGAAAAAGAAGATCAAAAATAGCTTTTCCCGCTAGTTGGTAATATCAGCGTTCTGATTTTAATAGAAACATGAACCATTTTTAATTACTTTATTGCAGATTTATCATATTATAAGTATTGGTACATGGTAGCTGTTAACTTTAACCGATACTTGTACATACGGTATTGGGGCTGATACCAGTATCGATGCATCCCTAATTAGAACGCTTAGCTAAAAAACATTTAGCGTGGGAGGTAGTTGAATGCACAGAGTATGCATGTGCTGGCACATGGTCAGGATGGTACCACCTCTACCTCAATTTGAGCCAGGAAAAACCCTGTTTTAACAGCCTTAAATGAGTCAATCTTTAATAAAATCAAATTTTAAGTTGTATGGTTGTAAAAAAATCATTATGAATATTAGTTTGTTCTATCAGCTACATAAATTGATTTGGATTAAGGGTTATTTTCAATCCAATGATGTTTTATAATTAAAATGGGTCAAAAATATACCTTTGCATGTTGTAGTGCCACACAAGACACATAACCATCTTCCCTGTAAACCAAGTCCTCCACTCTGTGAAAAAGTATTGTGGATGTGTCTGTCCAGAGCTGCTTACCATGATATAAAAGACATTGTGCGATCTGCAGATGAAGAGTTGTTGTACGGCAGGGGTAGCCAACTCCAGGCCTCGAGAGCCACTATCCTGAACATTTTAGATGTTCCCCTGCTTCACCACACCTGCTGCAGATGAACAGGTCGTTAACAGGCTTCTACAGGACTTGCTGAGAGGTTGCAGATTTGAATAAGCTGTGTTGAAGCAAGGGAACATCTAAAATGTGCAGGATAGTGGCTCTTAAGGCCTGGAGTTGGCTACTCCTGTTGTACGGGCTACAGAGATCTGTTAGTCTTTGACCCTCTGGTCCACTAGTTGACTCTTGCAGATGATGCTTTCTGGTAAAAAGTTGACTTGTTGTTTTTTGTTGCTCGAGCTCTGGAGGATAGGTGCATTTCTTCACTGCTCCCTCTGCTCTGACCCCCTTTGCTGTCTGTGTTTCAGAGTTCTCTCTGCAGGATCTTTGAACCCTAAAATATGGATCGGGTAACCTGGTCATTAAATGCTATTGATAGAATTTTTTCAACCCAGAGGCTCACAAGGGGAGAGCCATCGTGCCCCGATTCGATCCACCCAGTCGGGTACATCTGGGACTCATGGGCTGGGTGGTGGTCACTATGTTAGTGATCAATAATCTGGTTCTTCCAGATCATTGCGTAGCCCCATGTGGAGTCGCTGCTACACGTAGATCTGGGATTGCTCTGTGTGAAAGTGTCTGAAGAAGGGAGGGACATCTGGTATAACATTGTAAGCTGATTGAAGGACTCACCAGCAAGTGTCTGCCTATCATGATTTGTCTTTAGCCAATCACAGTGAATCAAGCTCTTGCAAATCCAGTCAGGAGTAAAACACACACATCGTTACCACTAAGAAATACACAAAGTTCTTCCCTTTGATCAATTTTCAACCAAGAAATTGTCCTAAAACAGATTCAATAGCTGCTTTTATGTGTACATCCACCAGCAGCCATGTTTGTTTTACTTTACCAATCATACTTGAACACCCGCCCCAAAGCACAATGCTAACACACGATTGGTCTGAACTACCAGTGGAGTCGAGTCAGACGGTTTAGTTGGAGCAGAACAAGATGGATTTTCGCGGGGTTTGGAAAACTCCAAATCTCATGATAATCCATGCAGCACAAGGTTAGTCGATCAAGGATGTGGAAGATTTTAACATTTCTGGATTATTGATATCGGGATTTCTGCTGATTAGAGCTGGTAGTTATACCTGACATATCAAAAAAATCTAAAACTTCAAAATGGTTGTGCTGTGTCTGGCAACTCTCAGACTAAAAGTTTTGGTGAAGTCCACCACAAACTGGATGCAATTCTGGAACAGAACCACAGACTGGATTTTGCTGGAGAGATTGGTGCCAACTTGGAGAAGTTGCAGATTCGGCTCAGTGAGAAGAAGTGAAAGATTGATTGGCTTGATTAAAGAAAAACTCATCTATATATGTAAAAAATAAATAAAATTCCCCTCTCGCCACTTGGGCGGTGTTTTTTCCCGTTCCAAGCTTGGGTCCTCTACCAGAGGCCTGGGAGCTTGAGGGTCCTGTGCAGTATTTTAGCTGTTCCGAGTACTGCACTTTTCTGGACTGAAATACACTCACCGGCCACTTTTTTAGGTACACCTGTCCAACTGCTCGTTAAGACTTAATTTCTAATCAGCCAATCACATGGCGGCAACTCAGTGCATTTAGGCATGTACACATGGTCAAGACAATCTCCTGCAGTTCAAACCGAGCATCAGTATGGGGAAGAAAGGTGATTTGAGTGACTTTGAACGTGGCATGGTTGTTGGTGCCAGAATGGCTGGTCTGAGTATTTCAGAAACTGCTGATCTACTGGGATTTTCACGCACAACCATCTCTAGGGTTTACAGAGAATGGTCCGAAAAAGAAAAAATATCCAGTGAGCGGCAGTTCTGTGGGCGGAAATGCCTTGTTGATGCCAGAGGTCAGAGGAGAATGGCCAGACTGGTTCGAGCTGATAGAAAGGCAACAGTGACTCAAATAACCACTCGTTACAACCAAGGTAGGCAGAAGAGCATCTCTGAACGCACAGTACGTCGAACTTTGAGGCAGATGGGCTACAGCAGCAGAAGACCACGCCGGGTGCCACTCCTTTCAGCTAAGAACAGGAAACTGAGGCTACAATTTGCACAAGCTCATTGAAATTGGACAATAGAAGATTGGAAAAACGTTGCCTGGTCTGATGAGTCTCGATTTCTGCTGCGACATTCGGATGGTAAGGTCAGAATTTGGCGTCAACAACATGAAAGCATGGATCCATCCTGCCTTGTATCAACGGTTCAGGCTGGTGGTGGTGGTGTAATGGTGTGGGGAATATTTTCTTGGCACTCTTTGGGCCCCTTGGTACCAATTGAGCATCGTTACAACGCCACAGCCTACCTGAGTATTGTTGCTGACCATGTCCATCCCTTTATGACCACAATGTACCCAACTTCTGATGGCTACTTTCAGCAGGATAATGCGCCATGTCATAAAGCTGGAATCATCTCGGACTGGTTTCTTGAACATGACAATGAGTTCACTGTACTCAAATGGCCTCCACAGTCACCAGATCTCAATCCAATAGAGCATCTTTGGGATGTGGTGGAACGGGAGATTCGCATCATGGATGTGCAGCCAACAAATCTGCGCCAACTGTGTGATGCCATCATGTCAATATGGACCAAACTCTCCAGCTTCCAGCACCTTGTTGAATCTATGCCACAAAGAATTGAGGCAGTTCTGAAGGCAAAAGGGGGTCCAACCCGTTACTAGCATGGTGTACCTAATAAATTGGCTGGTGAGTGTATATATATATATATATATATATATATAGCAAAATGAAGCAGTTAACTTTGAAGGAGATGAAAGAAAGAGGTGAAAAGTTTCCAACTAATAGTGGAATACACCTAAAAGTACACCTAAAATTAAGGAGAGGATATTGAACTTTATTGTCATGGATGTACAGCTGGTTGTTGCAGTTACGGGATTCCAGCTGCTAATTTAAAAAAAATTGATTTGATATTCCTTTATTTAATCACCTGGAGCTAAGTTTTTCTGTATCGATATCGGATCGATATCGACCGATACTAAACCTCTGATATCGTCAAAATTTGGCTGGTTTCGTCAGGCCTCGAGCAGCAGCTCGTTCATATTCATTATTAGAATTTGCTGGACTCTGATTGGCTAACAAACTGGCCTATGAGAGCAAAGTATACCGTTTCCTGCCCCGCTGCGCATGGTAACATCAGATGTTCTCTCTTCCGGTTTGTCACGTCTTATGCTAACAGCTTTTAGCCAGCAGCATGCTAGGTGTGGTTTCAACTGCAGGAGCTGATGAATACTAACGAACAAAGGAGTTGTAATGAAACAGAGACAGGCCGTTAGAACTCGGGTGTTATCACCACCTGCGTAGTTTGAGAGATAAAAACTGGAAGAGAAGTTGTTGACCTGTTTTCACACCCACTATGAAGGTAAGAACACCTGTGGAGCTAAAATATTCAACAGAAACCTCAGAAAAAACGTTTTTAATGGAAGGGCCTCTTTAAAGAGTTGACATGTTGAACTTGGACCTGGTTACAGCTGCACTGGGGCCCTACTGTTTTCCTTTAATGTTGTTATCTGCTTGCTTTAGATCTGCATCCGAACCTGCTACCTGCCACTACCTGTCACTTTACTGCAGTGCATGTGCACTCTCACCTGCAGCCTGTTCTTTATGTGGGTAGGATGACTGATTGTATCCAACATCACCCCATTCAAAACAGTTCATGCTCCTCAAACTTTGAATGTTACTGTTGTAGCCCTTTTTCTACTCACAAATGAAATAAATAGGCTCTGGGTTCTATTGATTTTCTCTATTTTACTTACGAGTACAGTATGTAACATGTTTGGATTTAAGCACTGTATTATACTTTAGCACTAAACACCACTTTACACTTGATTAATGAAGTGCAAATTCAAATATCGCTTGACACAAGATATGATTTGTAAACAAAACCCCTCCTTTTATTAAAGAAAATAAATAAAATAAAAGTACTAGTAGCACTTTAAATTTAAATGAAAAAAAATTACACTAACTGAGGATCAAACAAAATCCCCAATCCAAAAGTACTTGCTTACTAAACCTAATGCCAGCAAACCCCAAATTAACCCCACGTTACAGGTCTGTTTTGTTGCTGGTGAACTTGGGAATCACAACTTAACTTCCACTTCACTCTGAGAGCAAAATAAAATAAAGTTAAGTTACCTTGTGCACGATGAGTAACAATCCAAGCAGATGCGCTCCTTGTAGTTCTTGTCTCCAGTGGAAAGCAACTCGACACTCACAGTCATGGTCATAACTCCAAAGTTAATCCACGTGCGTGGTCCACACCTGGACCCAGGACACAAACACCTTGTCCTGGTCTCCAGCGTCACCAGAGGTCCTCTGAGTGCTTCCGGGTGGCTCAGAGTTCTATCTGGGTCTAATCTTTCATTGTCTAGTTTGGAAACGATGCTCTACAAGCTCCCAGGTCCAGCTGAGTTAGCAAAGGGCAGCCTGTAGTCTTTATTTGCGAGTTTGTTAGCATTCGCTACTCGCTATGCTAAGCTAGCGGCAAAACACATTCCAAAAAGCTTCAAGTAAAAACTTAAACTTCTTATTCCTCAAACTTTATCACAGAAACACCAAAGTGGTTTACTTTAAGGAAAAACTACGGCACATATTACTTTTATATTATCAGGACAAGCAGACTTAACCTGGAGCTGTTGACTCATGTCCGACCGAACCAGATCTGACCGGTTTTTAACTCCGCCCCCACACCAGAACTCCGTTACTTCTGCGTCAGAAAATACACATCTCGTATGTAAAATTAAAGATATATAAAGATAAACAAATTTATGAACTTTTTAACTACTAAATCTATTAGCTTTAGTTTCTAGACTTTTAATGTATCTCTTTATTTATCTAGTGTGACCATATTATGGTCTTTAAAAAGTAGGACACCTGAATTGAGAGCAAAATCACAAAAGGATTGTATTTTTTTAGGTAACATTATATTTGAATTGTAATAGGCTGCATTAACACTCTAACAATAATAATAAATGCTTTTGTATCCATTTCCTAACGCAGACTATTCCTCAAAAGCCACAAATAATACTGATAACAATATTAATCATACATTAAGGTGTACGGTGAGGTGTTTGGCTGGATCTAGATGGTTTTCTAAATCACCAGCACCTTTGTTGGACACTGACATGTAAGGGTCAGCTGTACATGTCATGTATTCTGCCTTGGATGGATGCAACCAGAACAGAAACTGATATATTCTTTTAGCTCCTCCGTAAACTTACATTTACTTTTCGGCATGTTTGAGATCAGGCGACATTCTTCCCTCCCTGCCAACTATTGTTATCATTTGTACTGCACCTGCTTACGCATATAGACATAGTGTCTGAGCAGTGATGGAGTGAATGACATGCAAAGAAGGAAGAACCTAACGCCAGTTTCTGAGGGTTAGACTAAAATCCCGGACATTTCGGAGAAATTTTAAAAGTCTGTCTGGACATTTTTTGGGGGCGTCAAAAAGAGGACATGTCCGGGTAATGTAGGATGTCTGGTCACCCTAATTTATCAGGGTTACACTGCTAAAGTCTGGGCAGAACACGGCTGTCTGCGTGCAGATTATACATGCTGGAATCTACGTAGTGTTTTTCTAATCATGACACACATTCTTGAAATGATCACAAATTTTCCAAACCAACTTAAATCTTTCTCCAAAGGGTCAAAATAAGCAGTGGGACCCTTGACATCGTGATACTGTACGTGTTGCAGGTATGAAAAGAGAAGACACAGTTCACCAAAAATCTCCTAACCCAACAGTTCCTAATATTTGGTGGACTGAACATTGCAATGAACAATGCAAATGCACCATTCAGCTATTCCATACGCTCACCTGCCCCCTACACACATCCACTCACTCATGCAGTTTCCCAGCATGCATTGCAGAAGAGAGGAGAGAGTCCGAGGGACTTACCAGAACCAAGAATCCACTTAGGGCTGCAAACACTGAGGTCACAAGACACATTCATGATGGATGCAAGATGTGAGGGAGGAGGTTAACAAGCACACACACACACACACACACACACACTGTGTTTGCGTGCTCACCACTGCCTGCATGGTGCATGGGACAGGCCAATGCTTTCAAAGGCATGTCAACTGGACACATTAACTCATAAAATACTCCCCTTGCCATGAAATATGCAGCACTGGGCCACATGGATGGAAGTTAACTATCCATAATTGATGTAAATGAGGATCTCTCTCATGGCAAACGCTGTGAATCTGTCCATCCATGTGAGTGTGTGTTGCACAGGAAACAGACTTTCGGGGCTGAGTTTGAAGCTGCGAGCGTGAGGTCATATTTTGTGTCATCATGTAGCATCAGAGGACTTGGAGTGCAGCTAATAACAAAACCAAGACAGTGTGACACATGGGGACACATAGAGTGGAACACAGTCTGCAACCAGGAGAGACATGGTGAGAAAAGTAAGACAGGAAAGACAGACTGAACCTAACAAGGACAAGTCTTTGTCTTGACACATGCAGAGTTTAAAATCGTTCATCATGACCTTGTATAAATTGATAACATCCTAACATTTCAATAATAGATATTCCCACCAACCTCACCAGCTCTCTCTTCTTCCCTGTTTCCATGTCTGCCAAGTGGCTGGTTGTCTTACACGACTGGCCTGGAAGCAGAATGAATATTTTAGAGAGCATAACCACCGTCTCTTTCTCTGTGCTGTGAGGATCTCTAACATGCAAACCAACAAGACGATCATCTCCAAACAGGATGTGAGACGCTTGTGACATTTAATGATCAGTTCATTCTTCTTCCTGCTTCAGGTAAGACAAGTTGTTAGAAACATGATAGAGACATGTTTACTGTGATGGAATTTTACAATTAGCAAGAATCTGAATGAGTGAATCAAAACTCAGCTTCAATCAAATAATTAAAACCTTAGAGCCAGTATGGAGTTACATGAACATCAGAGTGAGACTCTACCTGAATGTCTGTTCTGTCTCTTTTATAGGTACAACGTGGGTCCATCATTCAAACAGACCTGGAACAGGCTGAGACAACTCTAACACAGACCCGGGACTCGGTACTGACACAGACAAAGAAACAGGAACAACTTCTCCATCATGACACACGATGGAAAAACAAACACATATAGAAAACATATTTTTATTATAATAAACTCTTTTATATCAATCCCATAAGAAGGATCTAAATTAGAGGATGAAATGAACTCAAATAAACATCCAATGTACAAATTCAGTGAGGCTTAATGAGCATCATCATACAATGAGACAGACAAGCCAAAGTTAAGACACGACAAGACAAGACACGACGAGACACGACAAGACAAGACAAGGCACGACGAGACGAGACACGACAAGACAAGACACGACAAGACACGACAAGACGAGACACGACACGACAAGAAACGACAAGACAAGACAAGACAAGACAAGACACAACAAGACAAGACAAGACAAGACAAGACAAGACAAGACCAGACAAGACAAGACGCGACAAGACAAGACAAGACGCGACGAGACAAAGCACGACAAGACAAGACAAGACAAGACAAGACAAGACAAGACACTAAAAAACGAAATGAAACAAATAAAAAACCTCCATCGTAATCCTCAGAGTGGTTTCAGCAACCTGAGTGAAATATAAAGACTATAGAGACAAGTGAGTCACATGGGACATTTAAACTGTAGCACTCAGTAAAATACAAGTAAGAACAATGGATAGTATTATAATGATAAGAGTACATACTCTCAGAGGGGGGGACCAACGTGGTCCAGAGGAAACTGGGACCAGAGGTTCCAGCTGGATGCAGTCTTTGAGTTTGACTGCATGTGGGTCAGGAGACACCGGTACCGGGAACACACCTGTGTTTTGTGGAGCAGAATGAGCTGAAACACCCAGACAGGTAGCTGGAACAGCGAGCTGCAGACCTGAGAGCAGCAGGGAAACCCTGTGTGTTTAACAGACCTGCTGTACAGGAAACAATGTTTATCTATCAGAGGAATCTGATGCATTAACAGTCTTCTTCTCTAGTGTGGTCCAAACATGGAGTCTCTATTGTTTCATTCAAAAGAATAAAAGAGCAAACACTTTGTAATTAAACCAAAACCCAAATCACTGTTTCCCTCCTGTGTCCCTGCAGAGGACAGAGTGCAGGTACTGCTGCCCCCCCCCCACACACACACATCAAGGTCTTTATCAGGTTTCTACTGAGCTTCTGGTGAAGCTCCTTCTCTTCCCTTCTACTCATTCTCTCTCTGACATGATGAAACTCTCATCAAGCTTCAACCTCAGTCCTGATTTTAATCAGACTCACACTCATTTGCCAAATTCCTAAAGGCAGATTACCATGAAAACCTCCCCAGCAGTTCTTCACCTCGTGCAGAGAGTTGTTGTCCGTCTTGAAACAGTGTAAGATAATATATTATTGAATTCCGGGGGAGGAGACTAGAGGGTAGTCAAACGCAGAGGCCAAGTCACAGAGGGAGACCGAGGTTGGCTTGTTTTGCCCAAGGAGCTGTCGATCAATATCATTTGGTCAATAACTTCTTTATTACTACCACTATCACTCCAAGCAAAATCATTTTAAAGTTAAAACTCTTTTCTTTCTCTCTCTCTGGCTGTTGGAATATTGAACTGTGTGTCAGCTAGACCTCATCACATTAAAGCAAGTCGAGGCTTTAATATTCAGATTTTTCCAGTTCAAACATATTAATTTTACTGAGGAAGGAAACTCGACTCCATTATCAACATTATTATCTGTCCTTAGTTTATATTTCAGATATTGATTATGGTTGTGTTTGCATAATTATTGATTTGGGGCATGACTTGTTAGTGTCTACAAAGTCTTTAATAGAAATATAAACTGGTAATGAGAAAGTGAGCAGCTTTAGAGGGAACTCTGCTCGTAACTCCTGGTGGTAAAAACACCCAGCAGAGAATAAACAGATGGAGTTACAGTCAGGTCTAAAACTAAAGAGAGAAAATAATAGAAAATAATACAAATATCTGTGATTCTCAGATCTATTGAAACACAGTTTTCAGTTAACCACACCTTGATGTTTCAGCTCTCCAGGTTTGTTATGGACCTTTGATACTTGCTGAACGAAGAGACTAAATAAATCTTCAGGTTTAGTAAAGGTTACCGTAGAAACAGCTGTAAAGACACAGGTGATACATCTCTGTGTTACAGACATGAAATTCATAAAGTAGATTTTATTTTATTCTTTGCAGAAGCAACAAGCAGGAACTCAGGTTTAAGGTACCAGTCTGATGGGCTCTATGCACCGAGTCACCTGACGTATTTCAGACCGCACACCTTTCTCTGGTCCTGCTGAATCTAGCCTGTGTTGTCCCTTTGAGTTTGACAATTGTTCCAACTACTTCAGTTATCTTATTTTTCATTTTGTTTAACTCTAAATTGTATACACGTGCGCGCTTGTGTGTACAGGATGACATCCAAGAGGACTAAGTTTTCCTTTCCAAAGAGAGAAGACAGCACAGCTAGCTACCACTGCTGTGCACCAAAATGCACAGCGTCTTCAAGGTTTAACTCTTTTTAAAGTTTTCTCACTTTACAAAAAGATGGTGAGTTACAGAAAAAGTGGTTAGTTAAAATCCAACGAGACTGCTTCAAGATCACAGTCCATACAAGAGTCTGCAGTCTGATCTGATGGAGCTACATCAGGTGGACAAAGACTTCTGAAGACCGGTCCTGTTTGAGTGGAACAGCTACTCTCTGCCTGCAACTCGTCCTGGTGTTTGGGACCGAACAGAGCGACCAAACACCCTTCCTGTCCCTGATGACGAGGAGCCAGTGATGGAGGTTGACTGCTGCTACATCACGGAGCCAGCAGCAGTGGACCTGGTCCTGGATGAGACAGAAGAACTCTGGTCTGAGCTCTTAAAGCTCCGGAGGAAGGTGGAGGAGACAGCAGTCAGCTGAAAGTTTGGTCTGGAGCGGTTTGCTTCTTCTGATGATGACATCAGGTTTTATACAAGGTCATTAATATATATTTTTAACAGAAATTAGCCTTGCTAACCTGTTAGCATTAGCTCGGGTAGCTTTTTACAGTAACAGTTACATGGATATGGGAGACAGGTATATGTAAACATGTAGTGCTTTATTTATATATTTGTTTTCCATTTACTGTTAAACAGAGGAATGTTTTCAGTTTGGTAGAAATGGTTGTCTCTAGATTATTTACATTTCAGCTGCTGGATGAGGTCTCGCTCGCTGAAGAACTCCTATAAAGTGATTTAATGTTTTATAGACAGTATTTTTGTCCTTATATAATCCAACATAAATGACCAATATTTTAAAAAGTGTTGATTTATGCATTTCACGATTAAATAAACGTAACCTCAGCCATTTCAATCAGCTTCGCCGATGACTCCAACAAGCGGAAGTAGGACTGCGGTCTCATGGGGAATGCAGTGCGTGCATATAGGCCATTCTACCTGAGAACCAGGATGAATGAAATCACTCCTGGAGGAGAAATGTTCCTCCCCATAACGGACCCATTCAGGACGGGACATCCAGAACTTCCTCTGTGGTTCTTCTGCTGCTGATCCATTTAGATCGTTACAGTATTTCTGCCATTCTTTGCATCATTTCAGGTCTAATCTCCCACCGATGAGACCAGATCTCAGTCCACTAACCTGCTCTTCAGACAGTCTACCAGCATCTTCAGTGATTGGGTTGGTTCGTGTTGACATTATAGCTTCCATACGAAGGTTCATCTCATCCTGTAAAGAACTCACCTGGTTCTCCTCTGCCTCCAGAACTCGTTACCAGATTCCTGTTTTACAAACCTTTCAAAATAAAATAAACACCGTGGGTCAGTTCTTTGGTGTCGGTTCTAACAAGCCTGATGAAAATAAGTTAAATAAATGTGAAGAGTTATTTAGGTGGTTCTAGTTGTTCTGTTCGACTATAATAAACATTCTGAAGATTAAATAGATTGAAAACATTAAACCAGTAACTCATCAGGAGTTGAGGTGTTGAACACGGTGAAGGACTCGTCTTTCAGAGAACATGTTCAGTATGAGGAACGTGTGGTTCTGTATAACTACGTAGTATCACCTCATCAGAACCTTCCAAACACCTGGACAGCATCGCAGCTCGCTGTCGGTGGGCAGAAGAAGAATTCTATATCAAAGAAGGTAACAAAAATATTCTACACAAAAATTATAGTAAATATGATTATTATGGTCCTGTATACATGCATACTCATTAAAAATCCAAACTTACTTATAAAAACTAAAAGTAAAACATGACGATCCATTTGAAGGTTAATGGTCAGCTGAGTCATGTGATCCAGATCCCAGAATTCCCATCAACATTTGTTTCCCAGCAGCGTCTTAAGGCTCAAATAAAACACGCCCAACTCTTTGGAAACGTGTAATACTGATGAATTGTTAGTGCAGCTGAAGTGCTTCTGGTCTCATACAGGAACTGACTGAAGCTATAAAATGTTTCTCTGATGGTTCCAGAGGGGATTCATCCAGCAGCACAAAGAAGATCACACTCAAACTGTACATGGCAAAATTATTCAGTAAATAATTACCTTTAAATATGAAGCTAAAAAATGATGTTGTATAAAATTCCCTGCTACTTCAGTTTGGATCTGTTTCCAGGTTTACAGACGGACCGGGTTGGATCGGGTCGGTCCTACTGACACACTGATAACATCACATCACTCATACAGTAACACATGATGCTTAAAGAGGACTTTGTGGTTATTTCTGAAGTATTAACCAGTAATATGAAACATTTTATATCTAAAAAACATCAGGAAACACTGATTAACAGACCTTTCAATCTGAATACTAACGAACAAAGGAGTTGTGATGAAACAGATACAGGCCGTTAGAACTCGGAAGAACTCGGGTTTTATCACCACCTGCGTAGTTTGAGAGATTAAAACTGAAAGAGAAGTTGTTGACCTGTTTTCACCCACTATGAAGGTAAGAACACCTGTGGAGCTAAAATATTCAACAGAAACCTCAGAAAAACTGTTTTTAATGGAAGGGGGTCTTTAAAGTGATACTTGATCCTTAGTAGAGTAGCAGACCGACGTGTGAACACACAGGCCTCTGCTGTCAGGTAGTCTGGTCTCATACTCAGTTCAACATGTAAAGAGAACACAGATAATCTGAATTACTATCTAATATTCAGATCCAAAGAGGTGCAGAGATGATTTACTACCAGCAGCATTAAACACAACTAGTTTGTTGTTAAATCTCTCTGAGGGTTCGGGGATTCCTGCTGACTTCTTTAGTTCTTGTGCTTTAATACGTAAATAAACAAATCAGACTGTCTCATTATAAAGAACTGCTTTAACTGATCTGTTCATTTAGTTTATCAATGTATTTACTATTTTTAGTATTTATTTAGTTTGTTTCATCTGTGTATAAACTGCTGAAGTGTTTTCATTGACTCATTTGTTTTACATTAGACTTGTTTCCTTTTAGAGCAGATCGACACAGATCTAAACATCCGGCAGATCAGCTGTTAGAACACGCTCAATGCTTCTTTAGTGCTGCTGGTGTCGGCGCTGATGGTGTTGGTGCTGCTGGTGTCGGCGCTGCTGGTGTCGGTGCTGATGGTGTCGGTGCTGCTGGTGTCGGTGCTGCTGGATGGTGTCGGTGCTGCTGGTGTCGGTGCTGCTGGATGGTGTTGGTGCTGCTGGATGGTGTCAGTGCTGTTGGATGGTGTCGGTGCTGCTGGTGTTGGTGCTGCTTTTGTCGGTGCTGCTGGATGGTGTCGGTGCTGCTGGTGTCGGTGCTGCTGGTGTCGGTGCTGATGGTGTCGGTGCTGCTGGTGTCGGTGCTGCTGGATGGTGTCGGTGCTGCTGGATGGTGTCGGTGCTGCTGGTGTCGGTGCTGATGGAGTCGGTGCTGCTGGTGTCGGTGCTGCTGGTGTCGGTGCTGCTGGATGGTGTCGGTGCTGCTGGTGTCGGTGCTGCTGGTGTCGGTGCTGCTGGTGTCGGTGCTGCTGGTGTCGGTGCTGCTGGTGTCGGCGCTGCTTGTGTCGGTGCTGATGTAGTCGGTGCTGCTGGAGTCGGTGCTGCTGGATGGTGTCGGTGCTGCTGGATGGTGTCGGTGCTGCTGGTGTCGGTGCTGCTGGATGGTGTCGGTGCTGCTGGTGTCGGTGCTGCTGGTGTCGGTGCTGCTGGTGTCGGTGCTGATGGTGTCAGTGCTGCTGGTGTCGGTGCTGCTGGTGTCGGTGCTGCTGGTGTCGGTGCCGATGGAGTCGGTGCTGCTGGAGTCGGTGCTGATTGTGTCGGTGCTGCTGGATGGTGTTGGTGCTGATGGAGTCGGTGCTGCTGGTGTCGGTGCTGATGGTGTTGGTGCTTCTGGATGGTGTCGGTGCTGCTGGTGTCGGTGCTGCTGGATGGTGTCGGTGCTGCTGGTGTCGGTGCTGATGGAGTCGGTGCTGCTGGTGTCGGTGCTGATGGTGTCGGTGCGGCTGGTGTCGGTGCTGCTGGTGTCGGTGCTGATGGTGTCAGTGCTGCTGGTGTCGGTGCTGCTGGTGTCGGTGCTGCTGGTGTTGGTGCTGCTGGTGTCGGTGCTGCTGGTGTCGGTGCTGCTGGATGGTGTCGGTGCTGCTGGTGTCGGTGCTGCTGGTGTCGGTGCTGCTGGTGTCGGTGCTGATGGAGTCGGTGCTGCTGGTGTCGGTGCTGATGGTGTTGGTGCTTCTGGATGGTGTCGGTGCTGCTGGTGTCGGCGCTGCTGGATGGTGTCGGTGCTGCTGGTGTCGGTGCTGATGGAGTCGGTGCTGCTGGTGTCGGTGCTGATGGTGTCGGTGCTGCTGGTGTCGGTGCTGCTGGTGTCGGTGCTTTTGGGCGGTGTCGGTGCTGCTGGTGTCGGTGCTGATGGAGTCGGTGCTGCTGGTGTCGGTGCTGATGGTGTCAGTGCTGCTGGTGTCGGTGCTGCTGGTGTCGGCGCTGCTTGTGTCGGTGCTGATGTAGTCGGTGCTGCTGGAGTCGGTGCTGATTGTGTCGGTGCTGCTGGATGGTGTTGGTGCTGATGGAGTCGGTGCTGCTGGTGTCGGTGCTGATGGTGTCGGTGCTTTTGGGCGGTGTCGGTGCTGCTGGTGTCGGTGCCGATGGAGTCGGTGCTGCTGGAGTCGGTGCTGCTGGATGGTGTCGGTGCTGCTGGATGGTGTCGGTGCTGCTGGTGTCCGTTCTGCTGGATGGTGTCGGTGCTGCTGGTGTCGGTGCTGCTGGTGTCGGTGCTGCTGGTGTCGGTGCTGATGGAGTCGGTGCTGCTGGTGTCGGTGCTGATGGTGTTGGTGCTTCTGGATGGTGTCGGTGCTGCTGGTGTCGGTGCTGCTGGATGGTGTCGGTGCTGCTGGTGTCGGTGCTGATGGTGTCGGTGCTGCTGGATGGTGTTGGTGCTGATGGAGTCGGTGCTGCTGGTGTCGGTGCTGATGGTGTCGGTGCTGCTGGTGTCGGTGCTGCTGGTGTCGGTGCTGATGGAGTCGGTGCTGCTGGTGTCGGTGCTGATGGTGTCGGTGCTTTTGGGTGGTGTCGGTGCTGCTGGTGTCGGTGCTGATGGAGTCGGTGCTGATGGTGTCGGCACTGCTGGTGTCGGTGCTGCTGGATGGTGTCGGTGCTGCTGGTGTCGGTGCTGATGGTGTCGGTGCTGCTGGTGTCGGTGCTGATGGTGTCGGTGCTGCTGGTGTCGGTGCTGCTGGTGTCGGCGCTGCTTGTGTCGGTGCTGATGTAGTCGGTGCTGCTGGAGTCGGTGCTGATTGTGTCGGTGCTGCTGGATGGTGTTGGTGCTGATGGAG
>SSNP01000077.1:1081668-1091772 GCA_006937955.1 Pachypanchax playfairii | reverse complement strand
TTGATACACTTGATGTATCAGCGTCGGAATTAAACTGGACTCCAAACAGTCCGCCTCCTTATATTTTTTTCCTTCTCTTTGAATTCTTGCTTGTATGTTCTCTCAATGTAAGTCGCTTTGGATAAAAGCGTCTGCTAAATGACAGTAGTAGTAGTAGTAGTAGTAGTAGCTTCAGGAAGCCATCATAGAAAAAAAACCAAGAATATTTAGAATTCTGTGATTCATGTTTACACCCTGAGCTCGTATCTTTTTACTGAACTAATATACAATGCAGCTCCAGTCATGCTAATCTCTCCCTGACAGGGATAAAGATGCCAATTTCCATGTAAAAGGCTTTCATTACAACATTAGGTCTCTAGTGGTGTAAATGTGAAGTTCCACATGGCTAATAACAGCCTGAATCTCCTCAGGACCCTGATCTTTTATTCAAGTCAGCCCTTGTGCAGTCCAACAAACTTAATTTATATTGCATGTCCTAGTCAGCAGTATGGAGAGATGAATTAGCATACAGAGTCGTGGACACAGTGATTACAGGCTGACAGGCGACTTACACGCCCCCTGCAAAGAGCTGAACATGTCTTCATTTTATTTTTTTCCTCTGTCCTTCTATAGCCCGGAGCAGCTGATACAAGGGTTTCTAATAGAGCAGAACACAGGAGAGACGAGGCGAGGGGAGCTTTAATAATGAATGGATGACACTGCTGATGGGGGAGAGAGGCAGAGAGCAAAAAGGTAAAAAGAAGAAAGCTTTGATTAAAGGAGCTTTGTGGAGTAGTTTAACATAATTTAACCAGTGCAACATTTTTTATGTTGAGACATTAATATTGTTACTGTGCAGAGATCTTGACCAGCATGTCCACCAGTCACTTCTGATTTAATGTAGTTTGATGAGCAATACATGGAGCACACATCAGAGAAATGATTCTACCTGGCAGACGGTAAACAACCTGCATGCAGCGTGTGTTGGTCCTAAACACTGAGAGTCCATGTGTCCTTTTATATAACATGTTAATACAGTTTACTATGATTAGAATAAAGTAACTGTCACATCAAAATACTACTGAGCTAAAGAGTATCAACACCTTCCCAGACCTACAGAAACAGTCCAGAGCAGGAACCTGCCTGTGTGGGGTGCAGAGCTCAGAGGGGGGGGGGGTGCTGATAAGAAGGCAGAATGATTCTACACCGTGACATCCCTGTACCCCAAATTCAAGATACTTAAGGAGAGTTTGGACCTCAGGAGCTCCAGGACTGGATCATGTCAGCATTAACTTCAGGAGGCTGATACAGGAGCGCATAGTCAAAAACACACTCAGTATTTATTATTATTATTATTATTATTATTATTATTATTACTAGTAGTAGTAATAATATCTTTACACTTTACAGTTTTACTGTTGCAGAACTATTTATCCAAGTGGGAGGAGTTAAACTGCTACTGTGTGATGAAGTAGGCGTGGTCAGATTAAAATAATCTCAGGCATCCGTCACTGAAAGATGAAGTAATCTCTTATATAATCAGACATTCTCCTGATCCATCCCTTTAGTTATGCTGCTACAGTCTTAGACTTCTGGAGGTTTCTACCTGTCCTCTCAGACCCCAGTGGGTCCAGTAGAACTCATCCTGGTTCTGGTTCTGATGGAGGTTTCTACCTGTCCTCTCAGACCCCAGTGGGTCCAATAGAACTCATCCTGGTTCTGGTTCTGCTGGAGTTTGAACAGAACCTTTCCACTGATGGATGTTTGATGTAACTAAATCGGATCATGTTCCAGTTGAACTGAACTGTTGGTATATAATTAACTTGTTTTTGTTTTGAATTGGTGCTTTATAAATAAAAAGAACATCATAATAAATAATAAATATAAAATATATTTTCAACAGAAAATAGAAAACATAATATTGTTTTTGTTCATATTAGTTTTATGTAATTTGTGAAGTGTAACTCTGTGTGACTCTTTCTCACGTTTCTTTACTGTAAAGTTGAAGTTTGTGGTAAATAATAAATATTGAGCGTCTTTAGGATTTAATAAAGTTTACAGATATTTCTGGAAGTGTTAGTTGGATATTCAGACCTGGAAGCTGAACTTCCTGTTTGTAGCAGTTAGGAAATAAAAGCTTTTCTAAGAGGTTGAAGTGCTGATAAGTTACAGTTTCCACCTACTGAATGATTCCAGCAGCTTCATGTTTCTGTTTGTTCTTCATTTCTCTCATTTCTCATCAATTATTTTATCTTATGTATGAAAATGTCAAACTTGGATTAGAAAAGCTCATGAAAGTGAAATTAAGAGCGATCTGGGGGAAGAATTAGGTGGAAGCATGTGAGCTTGAGGAAGGAGTGTGTATGTGTATGTGTGGAGACGGTGTGTGTATGTGTGTGTGTGTGTGGAGACGGTGTGTGTGTGTATGTGTGGAGACGGTGTGTGTGTGTGTGTGTGTGGAGACGGTGTGTGTGTGTGTGTGTGGGGAGACGGTGTGTGTGTGTGTGTGTGTGTGTGAGGGGGGGGGTAATGTATTCAGGACAGGCCTGGTGAACCAGTGCTATCAAAGGGACCTGCCTGACGAACTGTAATAACTGGAAAATTATTTTGATAGCCTGAAACAATCTTGGATATCACAGAACTTTATTAAAATAATATCAAATCAAATTAGCCTGTATCCCCATAATGAATTAAGTAACAGGTTACGCCGATATTAATCTCCTGGTTGGCTCGCAGGCATGACGGCTCCAGCATTTAATCAGGGCTGCTGCGCTCTCTCTCTCTCCATCCCTCTCAGGGAGACTCTTTCAACACACACACTCAGGAGAAATCCTCAACAAGACGACAGCCCCGTAGCTGTGTGCTGGTCGAGCGAGGAAGGTTTCAAAAGGGCACACTCACTCTCTCTCTTCCCTTCTAAGGAAGGGGGATGATTTTTCCCAATTCCCTCCTCTGCTCCCTTCCTTCTTTTTTGTCACTTGCCCACGGTGAGGTTATTCAAGAGCAGAGGAATGGCTGTCTCTAATGTGTGTGTGTGTGTGTGAAGGGTGGAGGTGTGAGGAAGCAGGGTCTCAGGAGAGTTGTGATTAGCAGCTGACCCAAAGGGAGAGAAATCTGAACCTTTAGCTCATGGCTCATGTTCCCTGCTGCTCATACCCTCAATTAAAAGATTTATTTATATCTCCATTTTTCTCATGATGCAAGAGAAAAAAGATGTTTTTCACAACAATCAGACTCAAACACACAAGGTGGCACTTGATGTTCAGTTTGTTTCCACAATCTAAAGTCCAAAAGTCAAGAACCTCCATGATCAGAGAGATGACTCAGGAACGCAGAGGGAAACGGTCGAGGAGGAATCCAGAGAAACAAGCTGGGAGGTCACACAGGGTCTGTAGAGGGGCGGGGCAGGAAGTAGAGGTCAGGTAAAACAGGTTGGAGCACATGACCTGACAAAATACTGATGAACAGCTGGACATGATCTGGATACAAGAAGAAACCAGATCATAAGAAAAAGGATAAGAAAAAGAAAAGAAAAGAAAAGAAAAGAAAAAGAAAAGAAAAGAAAAGAAAAGAAAAGAAAAAGAAAAGAAAAGAAAAGAAAAGAAAAGAAAAGAAAAGAAAAAGAAAAGAAAAGAAAAGAAAAGAAAAAGAAAAGAAAAGAAAAAAGAAAAAGAAAAGAAAAGAAAAGAAAAGAAAAGAAAAGAAAAAGAAAAGAAAAGAAAAGAAAAAGAAAAGAAAAGAAAAGAAAAGAAAAAGAAAAGAAAAGAAAAGAAAAAGAAAAGAAAAAGAAAAGAAAAGAAAAGAAAAAGAAAAGAAAAAGAAAAGAAAAGGAAAAGAAAAGAAAAGAAAAGAAAAGAAAAGAAAAGAAAAGAAAAAGAAAAGAAAAGAAAAGAAAAAGAAAAGAAAAGAAAAGATAAGAAAAGAAAAGTAAAGTAAAGAAAAGAAAAGAAAAGAAAAGAAAAGAAAAGAAAAAGAAAAGAAAAGAAAAGAAAAGAAAAGAAAAAGAAACTTGACCTGATCAAGACGAGTCATGTATTTTCTACCATATTTAATCTCAGATTTACGGATTAAAGGGAAAATATCCCGTTACAAACGAAGTAAAACACTCTCTGCTTTTCAGATTCAGGACCACATTTAAAAATCTTTTGCTCGTCGTATTAAAACAAAAACAACTGATAAATAAATGAAAGAACAAGTGAGAGCAGTTAAAAGGAGGATGTTGCATTCGCTTGTCATTTACTAACTTCATGTCATTTAAATGTTATTTTGTTATAAATGTTGTATTTGTTTTAGTTTAATCGTCATTAATTTTAAAAATCATTTCTTACATCTTAAATAAAAGTTGATGTGGAGGATGATGATCAGAGAGAGGATGAAGTAGATGATCACAGGCAGCAGGTTCCACTCAGTTCATCACCTCAAGCTGATGGTTGAAACACAGGAAGTGGACTTCATTTATTATACATATATTATATTATATATTCCAGGTTTCTAAATAATTTCACACACATTTAGAAATTACAATTAGAGTTGAAGAAACTAACATCTTCTCAGAGGAACTTTTAGAACATTAATATGTGAAGGAGGTGAAACGGAGACTCACTGAGTTCCACCTCAAGTCTCTCCTCTGGCTCATTGTTGCTTGTGTCTTATCTGTCCCTTGCCTGCTGTCTTTCTGCAGCATCCTTCCCCCTTCTTGTTGCGTTGCCCAGTGCCCACCGCGGGGATGGGGGGGGGGTGGGGGGTGGGGCTGTTGGGGACACTAAATCTTTTGATGCAGCCGTTTGTGGAGATTGTATCTGAACTGGCTTTGCCTTCACTCACTGACAGATACAGCAGGATCCTTCCACAGCTCCCAGCTATTGGATATCTATTACTGCTGTATGTGTGTGTGTGTGTGTGTGTGTGTGTGTGTGTGTGTGTGTGTGTGTGTGTGTGTCACGGGTGGAGACCACTAATGAAAGTACAAAACTGAAGATGTGAAAAAAAAACTTCCATATGTGTAGCTGTAGATATGCAGCATGATTCCTGTAACACACCTATACCCACCCACACACACACACACACACACACACACACACAAGTGTGTTTTGGTATCCTTATGGGGACCGTCCATTGACTTCCATTGATTTTAGTAACTAGATTTATACCTAACCCAAACCCTTTTACTAACCTTAACAATTACTGATCTATAACTAACCCTAAGACTAACTAAAACTCTATTCACACCATACCTATAAACCTAACCCCTAACCCTAAAAAGGGGAGTCCCCCTCATGGGGACCAGGCTTCGGTCCCCACAAGAACCCTCGGACCCCAGAAAGTATTTTATTAACAACAGTTTTTATTATCAAAGTAAATATTTCACCTGTCCCTGTGGGTTAAAGTAATTCTCTCATGTAGAACAGAAAGTAACTGTGATGCATCACATCTATGAAGGCTGAGTTCAGTTCCTCCAGCCACACCCACACCTGAATCCTACCACACCTGTTCTCAGTCAAGGACCTCACTTAAACAGGACCTGCATGAGGAAGTAGAATCCACAAAAAAGATCCACTAAAGTCAGACAGCAGGCTGTGATCCATCAGGATCAACAAGAACCAAAGTAGATCCATCAGTCTGGTAAAGGTCATAAAACCACTTCTAAAGCTTTGAATCTCCATCAAACTCACATCATCTCCATTTATCCTGGACTTTAGATGGTAAATGAGCTGCTTTTATCTTACAGACTTCTTCTACACTAGAAGTTACATCCATACACTGATCTGAAACCCCGTGTTTACACTCTGTTCAGGGTCTTTCTCAACCTGTAGGAACCTGGAACCGATTCAAACTGTTCAATCAAGAGCTTTAACGGTACAGTAAGAATTTTACAGGTAAATACTGACACAACAGTTTAATGTCCCACTGATGTTTAAAATAAAGTCACATTGTAACAGATCTGGATCTCAGTCAGCTGGGTGGTCTCTAGTTTCTGGTCCAGACCAGAATCATGATTTACACGTCCAGACTTCCTGGTTCTATAACGAATCACATGTGAGTCTGCAAGGCTGCCAAGTCTTCAACACAAGCAGCTGGAATTCAACAACGAGCAGCAGTAAAAAGTAAGAAACCACCACATCCTTCCTACTGATCAGCTGAGCTGCACGTGATGGGGCGTTCAAACACACTTAGGAAAACTCAACGCTGAACGAATAGACCTTCAGACATTCCCAGAAACTGAACAAATACAAGAGAAACTAAACGAGGATCAACATCAGAACTGGCAACCTAACAGTAAAATCAGGGAGGGGAGGGGGGGAGGGGGTGAGTGAGGGTTTTTGCAGGATTTGGGTTTATCAACAAGGTGTAATTCTTACATACTGTAACTTTAAACTAACGTGATTCCAGTGTTTTCAGTTTCAGAGTTTTAGACAAAGATTCTACAACTTTATTTAGAATTACACACTGAAATAATTTGAAACAGGAAATTGATCATTAGCAGATAAAACACAGATACAAGGAGTTCCTGAAACACTCTGGTAGTCGTCACCTTCAGTGTTTTTATTTCCTGTTAGCGTGAAGTTGGTTTAAAATGTAACTGTTGAACTTCCTTCCTGTTGCCATGGTTTCTGTGTTCATTGTACTAATCTGTTATTACTGGTGCTCATGTACTGGTGTGTTTATGTACCACGTATCTAATATGTACAGTCATGTGCTTATTGGTAAACTGTTGAAAAGGACAGAAGGTGAAAATCTTCTGATCAGATGGATGAAATAATTAAAGTCTGAGTGATGAACGATGAACATGATCATATTCATCTTAGAGAGCTGACATCTTGTTTCTCTGCTTCTAGTTGTGTTGGTGTTTTCCTCTGTCTGTCTGTAAGTAAGTAAAACGTTATTTATATAGGACCTTTCACAAAGTGCTTCACAACAAGGATAAAAACATTGAATATTAAATATGTAAAAAAAATCACTAAATCAAATTAAAAGCAGATTTAAAAGACATGTTTTAAGCTGGCCTTTGAAAGCAGCAGCAGTGTCCACAGATCTCAGTGATAAAGGCAATGAGTTCCAAAGTGTCGGAGCCGCCACGGAGAACGCTCGCTCACCTTTTGTTTTCAGTCTGGAATGAGGACAAGAGGTCCTGCTCTGGATGGAGTGTAGGAGATCAGAAGTTTGTCCATGTAGAGATCTCCATGTCAAGACAAGAATTTTAAATTTCACACAGTAAGAAATTGGAAGCCAGTGAAGTTCCATGAGTAGGGGACTTATGTGGCAGTATTTTGAGGACTTTGTTAAAAACCTCGCAGCAGCGTTTTGAACAATCTGTAAGTGATCCAGGGTAGCCTGCCTCCCTCCCTGTCTGCCTGCCTGCCTGTCTGCCTGCCTGCCTGCCTGCCTGCCTCCCTCCCTCCCTGCCTGCCTGCCTGCCTCCCTCCCTGCCTGCCTCCCTGTCTGCCTGCCTGCCTGCCTGCCTGCCTGCCTCCCTCCCTGCCTGCCTGCCTGCCTGCCTCCCTCCCTGCCTGCCTGCCTCCCTGTCTGCCTGCCTCCCTGTCTCCCTGTCTGCCTCCCTGTCTGCCTGCCTGCCTGCCTGCCTCCCTGCCTGCCTGCCTGCCTGCCTGCCTGCCTCCCTGCCTGTCTCCCTGCCTGCCTGTCTCCCTGCCTGCCTCCCTGCCTGCCTGCCTCCCTGTCTGCCTCCCTGCCTGCCTGCCTGCCTGCCTGCCTCCCTGCCTGCCTCCCTGTCTGCCTGCCTGCCTCCCTGTCTGCCTCCCTCCCTGCCTGCCTGCCTGCCTGCCTGCCTCCCTGTCTTCCTCCCTCCCTGCCTGCCTGCCTGCCTCCCTGTCTGCCTGCCTGCCTCCCTGCCTGCCTGTCTCCCTGCCTGCCTCCCTGCCTGCCTGCCTGCCTCCCTCCCTGCCTGCCTCCCTGTCTGCCTGCCTGCCTGTCTGCCTGTCTCCCTGCCTGCCTCCCTGTCTCCCTGTCTGCCTGCCTCCCTGTCTGCCTGTCTCCCTGCCTGCCTGTCTCCCTGCCTGCCTCCCTGCCTGCCTGCCTCCCTGTCTGCCTGCCTGTCTGCCTGCCTGCCTGCCTGCCTCCCTGTTTGCCTCCCTGTCTGCCTGCCTGTCTGCCTGCCTGCCTCCCTGTCTGCCTCCCTGCCTGCCTGCCTGCCTGCCTGCCTCCCTGTCTGCCTCCCTCCCTGCCTGCCTGCCTGCCTCCCTCCCTGCCTGCCTGCCTGCCTGCCTGCCTGCCTGCCTGCCTGCCTCCCTGCCTGCCTGCCTGCCTGCCTGCCTCCCTGTCTGCCTGTCTCCCTGTCTCCCTGCCCGCCTGCCTCCCTGTCTGCCTCCCTGTCTGCCTGCCTCCCTGCCTGCCTGCCTCCCTGTCTGCCTGCCTGCCTGCCTGCCTGCCTGCCTCCCTCCCTGTCTGCCTGCCTGCCTGCCTGCCTGCCTCCCTCCCTGTCTGCCTGCCTCCCTGCCTCCCTGCCTGCCTCCCTGCCTCCCTGTCTGCCTGCCTGCCTGCCTGCCTGCCTGCCTCCCTGTCTGCCTCCCTGTCTGCCTCCCTGTCTGCCTGCCTGCCTCCCTGTCTGCCTCCCTCCCTGCCTGCCTGCCTGCCTCCCTGTCTGCCTGCCTGCCTCCCTGCCTGCCTGTCTCCCTGCCTGCCTCCCTGCCTGCCTCCCTCCCTGTCTGCCTGCCTCCCTGCCTGCCTGCCTGCCTGCCTCCCTGTCTGCCTGTCTCCCTGCCTGCCTGTCTCCCTGCCTGCCTCCCTGCCTGCCTGCCTCCCTGTCTGCCTGCCTGCCTCCCTGCCTGCCTCCCTGTCTGCCTGTCTCCCTGCCTGCCTCCCTGTCTCCCTGTCTGCCTCCCTGTCTGCCTGTCTCCCTGTCTCCCTGCCTGCCTGCCTCCCTGTCTGCCTCCCTGTCTGCCTGTCTCCCTGCCTGCCTCCCTGTCTGCCTCCCTGTCTGCCTGCCTGTCTGCCTGCCTGCCTCCCTGTCTGCCTCCCTGTCTGCCTGCCTGCCTGCCTCCCTGTCTGCCTGCCTGCCTGCCTGCCTGCCTGCCTGCCTCCCTGTCTGCCTGCCTGCCTGCCTGCCTGCCTGCCTGCCTGCTCCCTGCCTGCCTGTCTCCCTGCCTGCCTCCCTGCCTGCCTTCCTCCCTGCCTGCCTGCCTGCCTGCCTGCCTCCCTGCCTGCCTCCCTGTCTGCCTGCCTCCCTGTCTGCCTGCCTGCCTGCCTGCCTGCCTCCCTCCCTGCCTGCCTGCCTGCCTCCCTGTCTGCCTGCCTGCCTGCCTGCCTGCCTGCCTGCCTGCCTCCCTGTCTGCCTGCCTGCCTGCCTGCCTGCCTGCCTGCCTCCCTGCCTGCCTCCCTGCCTGCCTGCCTGCCTCCCTCCCTGCCTGCCTGCCTGCCTGCCTGCCTGCCTGCCTGCCTGCCTGCCTGCCTGCCTCCCTGCCTGCCTGCCTGCCTCCCTGTCTGCCTGCCTGCCTGCCTGCCTGCCTCCCTCCCTCCCTGCCTGCCTGCCTCCCTGTCTGCCTCCCTGTCTGCCTGCCTGCCTCCCTGCCTGCCTCCCTGTCTGCCTGCCTGCCTCCCTGTCTGCCTCCCTCCCTGCCTGCCTGCCTGCCTGCCTGCCTGCCTGCCTGCCTGCCTGCCTGCCTCCCTGCCTGCCTCCCTGCCTGCCTGCCTCCCTGTCTGCCTCCCTCCCTGCCTGCCTGCCTGCCTCCCTGTCTGCCTGCCTCCCTGCCTCCCTGCCTGCCTGCCTGCCTCCCTGTCTGCCTGCCTCCCTGCCTGCCTGCCTCCTTGCCTGCCTGCCTGCCTCCTTGTCTGCCTGCCTCCCTGCCTGCCTCCCTGCCTCCCTGCCTGCCTGCCTGCCTGCCTGCCTGCCTGCCTTCCTCCCTGCCTGCCTGCCTGCCTCCCTGCCTGCCTGTCTCCCTGCCTGCCTCCCTGCCTGCCTGCCTGCCTGCCTCCCTGCCTGCCTGCCTCCCTGCCTGCCTCCCTGCCTGCCTGCCTGCCTCCCTGCCTGCCTGCCTCCCTGTCTCCCTGTCTGCCTGCCTCCCTGCCTGCCTGCCTCCTTGCCTGCCTGCCTGCCTCCTGTCTGCCTGCCTCCCTGCCTCCCTGCCTGCCTCCCTGCCTGCCTGCCTGTCTGCCTGCCTCCCTGCCTCCCTG
>SSNP01000077.1:1072487-1074940 GCA_006937955.1 Pachypanchax playfairii | reverse complement strand
AAACTGGTCCCCAGGAGGTCAGAGACACACACACACACACACACACACACACACACACACACACACACACACACACACACACACACACACACACACACACACACACACACACACACACACACACACACACACACACACACACACACACACACTCACTCACAGACACACACACACACACACACACACACACACACACACACACACACACACACACACTCACTCACAGACACACACACACACACACACACACACACTCACTCACAGACACACACACACACACACACACACACACACACACACACACACACACACACACACACACACACACACACACACACACACACACACACACACACACACACTGACACACTCACACACACACACACACACACACACACACACACACACTCACTCACAGACACACACACACACACACACACACACACTCACTCACAGACACACACACACACACACACAGACAAACATGTGCGCACCTAGACACTCCACATGGGGAAGATAGAAAAACATCGTGGTCCCTAAAATGATCAACTCTCCTCAGTTCAGCTAGTTAACCTGTAACCAAATCAAAATGATAATAACATGATGGAACCATGACGGGAACAACAGAACCAGGTCCAATCAAACATCCCTCAGCAAACCCTAAACAACAACCTAACCTAACCACAGCTGGCTTGTATATACACTTACATCCAGATGTATGTGGACAGTAACACAGTAACATGATTTGGGCTCTGCATTTAAAGCTGCACGGTGGTGCAGCTGTTGCAATGAGAAGGTCCTGGGTTTGAATCCGGGCTGGGGCCTTTCACACACACACACACACACACACACACACACACACACACACACACACACACACACACACACACACACACACACACTGATGCCAATCTATTTTAGACCAAGTCAGCATGATGAAGTATTTCAGTATAAACACATCAAAAGTTGAGCAGCTCAATTATTTAAATGACAGTGAATGCATCGTTAAGAACAGAGTAATTATACTTCATCTTAATGAAGTTTTCATTAAGATATCTACATTCTGATGTCTGTCTACAGAGATTCCACATCCCACTGTGCACANTTAGTAACTAGATTTATACCTAACCCAAACCCTTTTCCTAACCTTAACCATTACTGATCTATAACTATCCCTAAGACTAACTAAAACTCTATTCACACCATACCTATAAACCTAACCCCTAACCCTAAAAAGGGGAGTCCCCCTCATGGGGACCAGGCTTCGGTCCCCACAAGAACCCTCGGACCCCAGAAAGATAGTAAAAGTCAGGAAACTGGTCCTCAGGAGGTCAGAAATACAAACCCACACACACACACACACACACACACACACACACACACACACACACACACACACACACACACACACACACACACACACACACACACACACACACACACACACACACACACACACACACACACACACACACACACACACACAAGTGTGTTTTGGTATCCTTATGGGGACCGTCCATTGACTTCCATTGATTTTAGTAACTAGATTTATACCTAACCCAAACCCTTTTCCTAACCTTAACCATTACTGATCTATAACTAACCCTAAGACTAACTAAAACTCTATTCACACCATACCTATAAACCTAACCCCTAACCCTAAAAAGGGGAGTCCCCCTCATGGGGACCAGGCTTCGGTCCCCACAAGAACCCTCGGACCCCAGAAAGATAGTAAAAGTCAGGAAACTGGTCCTCAGGAGGTCAGAAATACAAACCCACACACACACACACACACACACACACACACACACACACACACACACACACACACACACACACACACACACACACACACACACACACACACACACCCACACACACACACACACACACACACACACACACACACACACACACCCACACACACACACACACACTGATGCCAATCTATTTTAGACCAAGTCAGCATGATGAAGTATTTCAGTATAAACACATCAAAAGTTGAGCAGCTCAATTATTTAAATGACAGTGAATGCATCGTTAAGAACAGAGTAATTATACTTCATCTTAATGAAGTTTTCATTAAGATATCTACATTCTGATGTCTGTCTACAGAGATTCCACATCCCACTGTGCACACATGATGTCTATCATCTCACCACTCCCACAGCGGGAGTTACACACTGATACTTCATCAGTTCCATAGGTCTGATTCCTCTGTTTACTTCATGATTTCATCTACAACACACAGTGTTCACCAACAGTATGAGGTCATCAACAGGTTATAATGTATCAGTATAAATAAGCTGAGCTGAATCTGGTTTTTATCTGTTTCATAACTAATTCATTTATAAACAAATATTGATCAGTTTGATTTATAACTGGCCCAAATTCACCAACACTGAGCTGCACTTACACCTGCTACCTGCTCCGTCATCAGATTCACTATGTAA
>SSNP01000077.1:1054987-1064987 GCA_006937955.1 Pachypanchax playfairii | reverse complement strand
GTGTGTGTGTGTGTGTGTGTGTGTGTGTGTGTGTCTGTGTGTGTGTGTGTGTGTGTGTGTCTGTGTGTGTGTGTGTGTGTGCTGTTTGATCCCAGTGAGCGTCTGTATGTATAAAAAGTTAAAGTTTTATTCAGAAACATTTTCATTCCTAAAAACACTGAACCAAGATTTAAGAAATGCTTCTTGTCTCTTAGCAACAGCATCTTTCTGAGCTTCTAATGATCTCAGAACATTTCACAGTAAAAGTAATAAAGTTTGATAAGAGTCTTATTAAACAACTAGAATCCAGTTTGATTCATTCAGACTCGTTATTAAAAACAACCAACACCAGGTTTGATTACAGGTGAATAATTAGAGCTGCATATAACGAGAGTTTTAATTCCTCGTGCAGCTTCAGATTTGATGTTTTTTATTATAATATTAAAATATTACTGACATATTTCATTCATTAGTAGAACTAGTTTTGTTATTTTACATTGTGAAGATTTCAAAACAAATCCCATGTTTTATGTTGACATTGTTCTGAGTTCACAGTGTTGTTGTTTGTTTGTTTGTTTGTTATTAGAGAGAGAAAATACGATGACCTGTTTAGATGAAGGAGAACATGAAGGCTGGAGAACAGGAAGAAGAGAACCAGCAGTTTGATTCCTCACTTTGTGTGTGTGTTGTTTCTAGAGTCAGCACACACACACACACACACTCACACACACGTGTACACACACAGGTATACGCTGGATACTGTAACCTCTCGGTCGACCTCCGCTGCTAAGACAGATCACTCCATTCATCTATGGGTGAGTGCACTGAGCGCTCCATTCATCTGCAGCTGAGTGGATCAGGCCGAGCAGCATTTTTCACGCCGCTGGTCCATGATGCATCTGGGGCTCTGGAGGAATGTCACTGGCCTGAATGGCCTGATCTGTCATGAAGCCCGTGCTGCCACACCAATGACAAACCTACACCAAAACACCGAGTCCTGAAAGCTTGAAGGTAAAACCAGCTGATCTGTTATCTCATATCACTTAAACTGATGCAACAAAGGAGGATTTAAACCCACTGAAGGTTTTAATACCTGAATTCACTCTCTTCTGTCCACAGACTTCACTCTGGGACTTTAATTAGATATTTGGTCTTTTTTTTCTTAGCTAGTTGTTTAAAAGCTGCTTAAATTGATTTTTTATTTGCAGGAAACTTTTTCATCTTCATATAAGAACATCAGTTATTTTATACACCAACAGAGGAAACTACCACGTGCAGTTCAGAAGAAGCAGCATCACTTCAAACAGATCAATGTCCTCCACTCCAGAAGACAAACAGTTCTAAGGACAGAGACGCTGTTTGAATCTGTTCATACATCTGACACGACACACTGATCACACTCTTTACATCCTTCAGCAGTTCACTGACTTCTGATTGTTTCCTCTGTATTATTGCATCGTGGTCATTCAGTTTATTTAATATTTTATTAGGGATTGCCATTTGAATGGAGTCCTATGCAAATGCATTCAAATGGCAAACCTATTATTCTACACCTCTAAACGGGTCTCTGACTAGATTTATTTATTATTCTTCCGTAGACATTAATGCGGCCCGAACGGAGCGACGGATCCAGGCGGTTCATACATCAAATCGACCGGCTCGTTCACGGGAAGTGTGGAATTACTTTTATTTCAGATCCGAGTTACCATGGCGGCGCAGCTCGCCAAAAAGCGTCCCCGAAACGTCCCACAGCCCAAACCGTAAAACTTTATGACGAGTATCATATATCATACGAACCGAATTGGAAACCCGATGTGATTGATCTTGGTTTCGTGGCGTTTCGGGTTGCCATGGCCACGGTATTCACAAAAAACCCCGCCTACCATTGAAAATGAATGGAAAACGCTCCGAAAAACGCCAAAAACGTGACCTATTTCGAGAGCTTACTGCGACAACATACTTTCTCCTGCGGACACCGTTCCACCTCATTTCTGGTCACAAGGGATGGGTCTACTTTAGATTTAAAGATCTCGTACAAAACTCAGACCGCGTGGCCGTGGTGACATCAAACGCCATCAGAATAGCCCGTTTTACACATAGGGCAGACAGAACCACCTGTGATGACGTGTGATACTTCAAATTGATCGGTTAGGGAAGGAGAAGTGAACCATGGGGTTTAAATGAATTTTGGGGTTACCATGGCAACGCAGCTCGCCAAAAACACCACCCGAAATGCCCTACAGCCCCATCTGTCAGACATAACCCCACAAATGACACCTCAAATTGACCGGGTTGATGACCAGCGATGCTCTATCATGGTTCTGAAGGATTTTGGGTTACCATGGCAACAGAATCCACCAAAAACCATGCCCCGTATTCAAATCCTATGTTAAAAGGGCCCATATTATGCTTAAAATGGACGCTTTTTGAGAGATTATTGTGCAAATACACGCTGACCTACAGACATTGTTCCACCTTATTGCTGATCACTACACATTCGTCTATAACATACATGAGGACTTTTTTACATATCTGTTACCATGGCAACGCCATTCGCCATCAAACACACCCGGTGAGCCTGTAGGGCACACAATAGGATTTGCAACCTCATGACACACGTTAAAGAAATTGGCTTGACTGTTAGAAGTGAACCATCATGTGATCATTAATTTTTGGGTTACCATGGCAACAGCATTGACTCAAATTTACACTTTTTGATCGCTTACTGTGCGGACATGCTTTGACTTACAGCTGTCATTCCAACTTTTATGTGCTCAGTAGACTTTGGTCTATAACATATGGAAGCAACTTTTACATATCTCTTACTGTATTGCCATAGCAATGCCATTTGCCATCAACGCACCCGGTCAGCTCACAGCAGACACTATGGGATGTTGATGCACATGTCCTGCATCAAAGTGATCAGGTCTACCAGGAGAACTGAACCATCATGCGTGTGTTAATTTTTGGGTTACCATAGCAACAGAATCCACCATATACCACGCCCCCTTTGTAACTCTATGGGAAAATCTGTCAGTTAATCACACTTCCCCAGTACACTACCATATTAAGTGGACTCTTTCAGCCTTGTCATCATGTTTGCAGTATCTATCAACTATCACACATGCTCAGGGTCAGAAATTGCAGCTTTCTGATTGGCTGAGGGTTTCAGAGTCCCGCACAGAGTGGCAATCCCTCTCAAAGTTTCTTCAGGAATTTTTCTAGTTTTATTTTATTATATATATATGAAATGTAAACCTCTCACCACTGGGCGGTGTTTTCTCCCGTTCCAAGCTTGGGTCCTCTACCAGAGGTCTGGGAGCTTGAGGGTCCTGCGCGGTATTTTAGCTGTTCCAAGTACTGCACTTTTCTGGACTGAGATGTCTGAGGTTCTTCCAGGGATCTGCTGGAGCCATTCCTCCAGTTTGGGGGTTACTGCCCCAAGTGCTCCGATTACCACAGGTACTATTGTCACCTTCATCTTCCAAGTCTTCTCTAGCTCCTCTCTGAGCCCTTGGTATTTCTCAAGTTTCTCATGTTCCTTCTTCCTGATGTTTCCATCACTTGGTATCACCACATCCACCACAACTGCTTTCCTCTGCTCTTTATCAACCACCACAATGTCCGGTTCGTTCACCATTACCATCCTGTCTGTCTGGATCTGGAAGTCCCACAGGATCTTTGCTCGATCGTTCTCCACCACCTTTGGAGGTGTTTCCCACTTTGACCTTGGGGTTTCCAGCCCGTACTCCACACAGATGTTTCTGTATACTATACCAGCCACTTGGTTATAACGTTCCATGTATGCTTTCCCTGCCAGCATGTTACACCCTGCTGTAATGTGCTGGATTGTCTCAGATGACTCTTTGAACAGCCTACACCTTGGGTCTTGTCTGGTGTGGTAGATCTGGGCCTCTATCGCTCTGGTGCTTAGAACCTGCTCCTGTGCTGCCAGGATGAGAGCCTCTGTGGTGTCCTGTAGGCCAGCCCTCTCCAGCCATTGGTAGGATTTCTTGAGGTCAGCCACTTCAGTCATGTTCCGGTGGTACATCCCATGTAGGGGCTGGTCCTCCCATGATGGTTCCTCCTCTAGCACTTCCTCATCTTGCCATTGTCTCAGGCATTCACTGAGTACATCATCCATTGAGGCCTTGTCCTGGATGTATTTATGGAGCTTTGATGTTTCATCCTGGATGGTGGCTCTAACGCTCAGTAGTCCTCTGCCTCCTTCCTTACGGCGTGCGTACAGGGTGCTGGATTTGGGATGGAACCCGATATGCATGGTAAGGAGCTTTCGTGTCTTAATATCTGTGGTCTGTATCTCATCCTTTGGCCATCTTATTATTCCTACAGGGTATCTGATCACAAGCAAGGCGTAACTGTTTATTGCCTTGGATTTGTTCATTCCATTGAGCTGGCTTCTTAGGACTTGCCTCACTCGTTGTAGGTATTTGGCTGTTGCTGCTTCCCTTGTTGCCTGCTCGAGGTTGCCATTTGCCTGTGGTATTCCCAGGTACTTGTAACTGTCCTCAATGTCTGCTATTGTTCCCTCTGGGAGTGAGACCCCTTCAGTGTGGACTACCTTGCTTCGCTTAGTGACCATCCTACTACATTTTTCAAGCCCGAATGTCATCCCGATGTCATTGCTGTAGATCCTGGTGGTGTGGATCAGGGAATCAATGTCCCGTTTGCTCTTAGCATACAGCTTGATGTCATCCATGTAGAGGAGGTGGTTGATTGTAGCTCCGTTCTTGAGGCGGTAGCCATAGCCGGTCTTGTTGATTATCTGGCTTAGGGGGTTCAGACCTATGCAGAACAGCAGTGGGGACAGAGCATCACCTTGGTATATTCCACATTTGATGGACACTTGTGCAAGTTGCTTGCCATTGGCCTCAAGGGTGGTTCTCCACAACCTCATTGAGTTTGCAATGAATGCTCTAACAGTCCTGTTGATGTTGTAGAGCTTCAAGCATTTATTGATCCATGTGTGTGGCATCGAGTTGTAGGCTTTCTTGTAGTGAATCCAGGCAGTGCACAGGTTGGTCTTTTGGGATTTGCAGTCTTGGGCAACTGTTCTGTCAACCAGGAGCTGGTGTTTAGCACCTCTGGTATCTCTACCAATGCCCAATTCTGTGCTTTGCTCATGTATTGATCCATGTGCTTGCTTATCTTGGTAGTGATGATGCCTGACATGAGCTTTCATAGTGTAGAGAGACAGGTTATTGGGCGATAGTTGGATGGGACTGCACCTTTGGTGGAATCCTTCTGGATCAGGATTGTTCGCCCTTCGGTTGGCCATTCTGGGTGAGTCCCATCTCTTAGGAGCTGGTTCAGTTGTGCTGCTAGGCGCTCATGGAGTGCTGTGAGTTTCTTTAGCCAGTAGGCATGAATCATGTCTGGGCCTGGTGCTGTCCAGTTTTTCATACCTGAGACTCTTTCTTGGATGTTTGCCACTGTGATGGTAACTGGATTCTGCTCAGGGAAGTTGCTGTGCTCCTCTCTCAGAGAGGCCAGCCACTGAGCACTGCTGTTATGTGCTGCTTCCTTTTCCCATATGCTCTTCCAGTATATATATATACAGTGGGGCAAAAAAGTATTTAGTCAGCCACCAATTGTGTAAGTTCTCCCACTTAAAAAGATCAGAGAGGCCTGTAATTTTCATCATAGGTATACCTCAACTATGAGAGACAAAATGAGGAAAAAAAATCCAGAAAATCACATTGTCTGATTTTTAAAGAATTTATTTGCAAATTATGGTGGAAAATAAGTATTTGGTCACCTACAAACAAGTACGATTTCTGGCTTTCACAGACCTGTAACTTCTTTAAGAGGCTCCTCGGTCCTCCACTCGTTACCTGTATTAATGGCACCTGTGTGAACTCGTTATCAGTATAAAAGACACCTGTCCACAACCTCAAACAGTCACGCTCCAAACTCCACTATGGCCAAGACCAAAGAGCTGTCAAAGGACACCAGAAACAAAATTGTAGACCTTCACCAGGCTGGGAAGACTGAATCTGCAATAGGTAAGCAGCTTGGTGTGAAGAAATCAACTGTGGGAGCAATTATTAGAAAATGGAAGACATACAAGACCACTGATAATCTCCCTCGATCTGGGGCTCCACGCAAGATCTCACCCCGTGGGGTCAAAATTATCACAAGAACGGTGAGCAAAAATCCCAGAACCACACGGAGGGACCTAGTGAATGACCTGCAGAGAGCTGGGACCAAAGTAACAAAGGCTACCATCAGTAACACACTACGCCGCCAGGGACTCAAATCCTGCAGTGCCAGACGTGTCCCCCTGCTGAAGCCAGGACACGTCCAGGCCCGTCTGCGGTTTGCTAGAGAGCATTTGGATGATCCAGAAGAGGATTGGGAGAACATCATATGGTCAGATGAAACCAAAATAGAACTTTTTGGTAGAAACTCAACTTGTCGTGTTTGGAGGGGAAAGAATGTTGAGTTGAATCCAAAGAACACCATACCTACTGTAAAGCATGGGGGTGGAAACATCATGCTTTGGGGCTGTTTTTCTGCAAGGGGACCAGGACGACTGATCCGTGTAAAGGAAAGAATGAATGGGGCCATGTATCGTAAGATTTTGAGTGAAAACCTCCTTCCATCAGCAAGGGCATTGAAAATGAGACGTGGCTGGGTCTTTCAGCATGACAATGATCCCAAACACACCGCCCGGGCAACGAAGGAGTGGCTTCGTAAGAAGCATTTCAAGGTCCTGGAGTGGCCTAGCCAGTCTCCAGATCTCAACCCCATAGAAAATCTCTGGAGGGAGTTGAAAGTCCGTGTTGCCCAGCGTCAGCCCCAAAACATCTCAAACAGCATTCACTCGTTCTATGATGTCATCATGTGTCTGTAGTTCCAGTGACTCCACTCAGAGGATGTGAGGACGATCAGCTGCTCCAGAACCTTCAGCAGGACTTTAGAACATGAGATCCAGAAACAGTCTGAGAGGATTCATGAGTGATGATGAGGGTGATCATGGTGGCTGGTCTGAGTAGAGTGTGTGAAGCTGAAATAATGATGATGCTGATAAAGTGCAGAGCGGACATCCAGTGGCACAGCTGGCAACAGCTGGAGGAGTTAGCCCAGTTAGCCCAGTTAACCAGCTGCTTCCACTGGACCACGCACAGATGCCCAATTACTGCCCTGCTGATGACAACCCTGGGGCATAACACACACACACACCTAAACACACCCACGCACACACACAAACATTTGTTTTGTTATCCTTATGGGGACCGTCAATTGATTTTAGTAACTAGATTTATACCTAACCCAAACCCTTTTACTAACCTTAACCATTACTGATCTATAACTAACCCTAAGACTAACTAAAACTCTATTCACACCATACCTATAAACCTAACCCCTAACCCTAAAAAGGGGAGTCCCCCTCATGGGGACCAGGCTTCGGTCCCCACAAGAACCCTCGGACCCCAGAAAGATAGTAAAAGTCAGGAAACGGGTCCCCAGGAGGTCAGAAATACAAACCCACACACACACACACACACACACACACACACACACACACACACACACACACACACACACACACACACACACACACACACACACACACACACACACACACACTAACCCTAACCCTGAATTATTAAGCTTTTTAGCTTCAGTGTCCCAACATTCATCAAACACCCCCCCACCGTCACCCTCCCACACCCTAACACACACACAGAGTCGCACACATACACACTGTAACTGCAACTTCTCACTTCGGGGCAGAGATGTGCTCTGATGTTTCCGGGGCAGTGGGCAGTCACGAGTGTGTGCCTAACAGCTGTTTGTGCACATGTCCATGTGTCCATATTGTGTGTGTGTGTTTGTTGGCGTAATGCCCTAATTTGACAGAGCTGCAGTAGTTGATCCCAAGTGCAGCTGATTTGGCTTGATGTTGACCCTACAGGCCTTGTCAGCTCCAACATGCTCTCTGTCTCCTCGTGTAGCACAACATGAAGTGGACACACACACACACACGCACACACACACAAAACACCATGCGCTCAGAAAGTACACATTAATACTCATGGATTTGTTTATACATTTCTGAGTTTATTTATAATAAAAATGTGTCTTTTTATTTGTTCTTTTTGTTGTATTTGTTTTCAAGATGGCGTCAGTTCTACAGTCTAAAAATAACTGAAAAAACTTTAAAATCCAAACACAACCTGACTGAAAACTGAGCACATCACTTATGATATGTGTGTTTGTTCACCTGATGAATATGTTGAACCAGTCGTAGGGTGGAGAGCCAGCGCTCTGAAACAGGAAGTAGTAGAGTGAAATGACCACACACCTGTCCTCCACCGGTTTCTGGGTCAAACAAGAGGGTTAAAGGTAATAAAGGCCTTTAGTGTTTTACAGAAACTGAAGCTACAACGATACAAATCTCAGCTTATGTTATATTTCTTTGTAAAGTTTATTGTCTGTTAGAATTAAAATGTTTCTGATAAACAACTTTAAATAAACTGTCAGGAAACTAGAATCTAGATTTACTTTGTCCTGATCTCCATTAAGTCGGACTGCAGCGTATATCTGGGTCGTATATCTTACAGCTAGGTGTTACTCCTAACTCACGTTAAAAGGTCTTACGTAGGAGTTGTCGTCTAAAACCTATTCACAAACACACTAAGAGCTACTTTTACGTAGGACAAATCCCTAAAAGTAAGCTAAGAGTGACGTCTCGTTGCTATGGAAACGTCATTTCCTATCCATGAGTAAATATACGGACAGCAATGTGATTGGTTGTTGAATGACACGTGTAAAACCAGGAAGTGGAAAACTTCAATGTCGATAAAAGCGTAATTATGAACAGCGCAAATAGCAGAAATAATTCATGATGACATCTTTGTGTCGGCCACGAGACACTTCATACAACTTACACACAATAACCTACTTACAGAGAGGGTGAAGTTTAAAAACAAATAAACATGAAATGCATCATGTGACAGACTGACGTCCTATCCAGGGTGTAAAGTTGCATTTTCCCTGCAGCTAAATATCTTAGTGTCGCTAAACATTTAATATCTGGACTGATCAGGTTGTTACATTTTAGTTAATATTCCATGTGCAGTAATATTCTTTCTGTTTAAGGAAAAAACATTTTCTGTTCTGTTTTAAGAATTCATTTATTTATAGATACTTTATTTAGTTTTATTATGTTCTATTCTCTGTCTTATTCTCTTGTTGTCCCCGTCTCTTAACTTCTCTTCTCTTTAAACTTGACTCAAGGTGCTCTGCACTAGAATTCCAATGTGCTCGGGACGACTGTTTTTATGTGCAATAGGAAAATAAAAATCTTGAATCTAGTTGGAGACGTGATTGCATCCTGCACCAAATCTACTAAAAGTTCAATACCTTCACGATTTAGTCGGTATCGTTTGGTCAGTTCAGGATCATCCAGAGTGTCCAACACATTGCGTCTGGCTGCAGCTAGTTGGGAGTCTTTGTGAGGTCTGAGGGAGTTCGGAGTCCTCTTGATTTCTTTTAAGGACTCCCAGACTTAGGAGCTACTTTTAGACTTAAAAGTGATTGTGAATTACTTTTATCTTAAGAAACTAGGAGTCCTAAATTTAGGAGTGACACGCCCATATTTGTTAGGAGTTACTCCTAAATTCACCATTTAGGACCTACTTTTAGCCCTAAGAGTCTTTTACGAATACGGTTCAGGAACAAATGATAAAAGACCAAAATCTGGATCTGATAACATCATTTTTTTCAGCAGCTTCTCTCTGGTCTCTCGTTTGTGTGATACAATTCACTTCTCTATTTTTTTTAATCTCTTGAGTGGTGTGTGTGTAGACCTGTGTGTGTGTGTGTAGACCTGTGTGTGTGTGTGTAGACCTGTGTGTGTGTGTGTAGACCTGTGTGTGTGTGTGTAGACCTGTGTGTGTGTGTGTGTAGACCTGTGTGTTGGTGTGTAGACCTGTGTGTGTGTGTGTAGACCTGTGTGTTGGTGTGTAGACCTGTGTGTGTGTGTGTAGAC
>SSNP01000077.1:997487-1049987 GCA_006937955.1 Pachypanchax playfairii | reverse complement strand
TGTGTGTGTGTGTGTGTGTGTGTTCTGTGTGTGTGTGTGTAGACCTGTGTGTGTGTGTGTAGACCTGTGTGTGTGTGTGTAGACCTGTGTGTGTGTGTGTAGACCTGTGTGTGTGTGTGTAGACCTGTGTGTTGGTGTGTAGACCTGTGTGTTGGTGTGTAGATCTGTGTGTGTGTGTGTGTAGACCTGTGTAGACCTGTGTGTGTGTGTGTAGACCTGTGTGTTGGTGTGTAGACCTGTGTGTTGGTGTGTAGACCTGTGTGTGTGTGTGTAGACCTGTGTGTTGGTGTGTAGACCTGTGTGTGTGTGTGTGTAGACCTGTGTGTGTGTGTGTAGACCTGTGTGTGGGTGTGTAGACCTGTGTGTTGGTTGTAGACCTGTGTGTTTGGTGTGTGTGTGTGTGTAGACCTGTGTGTGTGTGTGTAGACCTGTGTGTGTGTGTGTAGACGTGTGTGTCTGTGTGTGTGTGTGTAGATCGTGTAGACCTGTGTGTTGGTGTGTAGACCTGTGTGTTGGTGTGTGGACGTGTGTGTGTGTGTAGACCTGTGTGTGTGTGTGTAGACCTGTGTGTGTGTGTGTAGACCTGTGTGTGTGTGTGTGTAGACCTGTGTGTGTGTGTGTAGACCTGTGTGTGTGTGTGTGTAGATGTGTGTGTGTGTGTGTAGATGTGTGTGTGTGTGTGTGTGGAGTGTGTGTGGGTGTGTAGACCTGTGTGTGTGTGTGTGTAGACCTGTGTGTGTGTGTGTGTAGGGGGGTGTGTGTGTGTGTGTTGTGTGTGGGTGTGTGACCTGTGTGTGTGTGTGTAGACCTGTGTGTGTGTGTGTAGACCTGTGTGTGTGTGTAGACCTGTGTGTTGGTGTGTAGACCTGTGTGTTGGTGTGTAGACCTGTGTGTGTGTGTGTAGACCTGTGTGTGTGTGTGTAGACCTGGGTGTGTGTGTGTAGACCTGTGTGTGTGTGTGTAGACCTGTGTGTGTGTGTGTAGATCTGTGTGTGTGTGTGTGTAGACCTGTGTGTGTGTGTGTGTGTTAGACCTGTGTGTGTAGACCTGTGTGTGTGTGTGTAGACCTGTGTGTGGTGTGTAGACCTGTGTGTGTGTGTGTAGACCTGTGTGTGGTGTGTAGACCTGTGTGTGTGTGTGTGTGTGTTGGTGTGTAGACCTGTGTGTGTGTGTGTGTAGACCTGTGTGTGTGTGTGTAGACCTGTGTGTGTGTGTGTAGACCTGTGTGTGTGTGTGTAGACCTGTGTGTTGGTGTGTAGACCTGTGTGTGTGTGTGTAGACCTGTGTGTGTGTGTGTAGACCTGTGTGTGTGTGTGTAGACCTGTGTGTAGACGTGTGTGTTTGTGTGTGTAGACCTGTGTGTTGGTGTGTAGACCTGTGTGTTGGTGTGTAGACCTGTGTGTGTGTGTGTGTAGACCTGTGTGTGGTGTGTAGACCTGTGTGTGTGTGTGTAGACCTGTGTGTGTGTGTGTAGACCTGTGTGTTGGTGTGTAGACCTGTGTGTGTGTGTGTAGACCTGTGTGTTGGTGTGTAGACCTGTGTGTGTGTAGATGTGTGTGTGTGTGTAGACGTGTGTGTTTGTGTGTAGACCTGTGTGTGTGTGTAGACCTGTGTGTGTGTGTGTGTAGACCTGTGTGTGTGTGTGTGTAGACCTGTGTGTGTGTGTGTGTAGACCTGTGTGTGTGTGTGTGTGTATATGTGTGTTATGTGTGTGTGTGTAGACCTGGGTGTGTGTGTGTGTGTGTGTAGACCTGTGTGTTGGTGTGTAGACCTGTTGTGTAGACCTGTGTGTGTGTGTGTGTAGACCTGTGTGTGTGTTGTAGACCTGTGTGTGTGTGTGTGTAGACCTGTGTGTGTGTAGACCTGTGTGTTGGTGTGTAGACCGACCTGTGTGTGGTGTGTAGACCTGTGTGTGTGTGTGTGTGTAGATCTGTGTGTTTGTGTGTAGACCTGTGTGTGTGTGTGTATATCTGTGTGTGTGTGTGTGTGTGTAGACCTGTGTGTGTGTGTGTGTAGACCTGTGTGTTGGTGTGTAGACCTGTGTGTTGGTGTGTAGACCTGTGTGTGTGTGTGTAGACCTGTGTGTTGGTGTGTAGACCTGTGTGTGTGTAGACCTGTGTGTGTGTGTGTGTAGACCTGTGTGTGTGTGTGTAGACCTGTGTGTTGGTGTGTAGACCTGTGTGTGTAGACCTGTGTGTTGGTGTGTAGACCTGTGGTGTAGACCTGTGTGTGTGTGTGTGTAGACCTGTGTGTGTGTGTGTAGACCTGTGTGTTGGTGTGTAGACCTGTGTGTTGGTGTGTAGACCTGTGTGTGTGTAGACCTGTGTGTTGGTGTGTAGACCTGTGTGTTGGTGTGTAGACCTGTGTGTGTGTGTGTAGACCTGTGTGTTGGTGTGTAGACCTGTGTGTGTGTGTGTGTAGACCTGTGTGTGTGTGTGTGTAGACCTGTGTGTGTGTGTGTGTAGACCTGTGTGTGTGTGTGTAGACCTGTGTGTGTGTGTGTGTAGACCTGTGTGTGTGTGTGGTGTGTAGACCTGTGTGTGTGTGTGTAGACCTGTGTGTTGGTGTGTAGACCTGTGTGTGTGTAGACCTGTGTGTGTGTGTGTGTAGACCTGTGTGTGTGTGTGTGTGTGTGTGTGTGTGTGTAGACCTGTGTGTTGGTGTGTAGACCTGTGTGTTGGTGTGTAGACCTGTGTGTGGTGTGTAGACCTGTGTGTGTGTGTGTGTAGACCTGTGTGTGTGTGCTGTGTGTTGGTGTGTAGACCTGTGTGTGTTGTGTAGACCTGTGTGTTGGTGTGTAGACCTGTGTGTTGGTGTGTAGACCTGTGTGTGTGTGTGTGTAGACCTGTGTGTGTGTGTGTGTAGACCTGTGTGTGTGTGTGTGTAGACCTGTGTGTTGGTGTGTAGACCTGTGTGTGTGTGTGTGTGTAGACCTGTGTGTTGGTGTGTAGACCTGTGTGTTGGTGTGTAGACCTGTGTGTGGGTGTGTAGCTGTGTGTGTGTGTGTGTAGACCTGTGTGTGTGTGTGTAGACCTGTGTGTGTGTGTGTGGACCTGTGTGTTGGTGTGTAGACGTGTGTGTGTGTGTGTAGACCTGTGTGTTGGTGTGTAGACCTGTGTGTGTGTGTAGACCTGTGTGTGTGTGTGTAGACCTGTGTGTGTGTGTGTAGACCTGTGTGTGTGTGTGTGTAGACCTGTGTGTTGTGTAGACCTGTGTGTTGGTGTGTAGACTAGACCTGTGTGTTGGTGTGTAGACCTGTGTGTGTGTGTGTAGACCTGTGTGTTGGTGTGTAGACCTGTGTGTGTGTGTGTAGATCTGTGTGTGTGTGTGTAGACCTGTGTGTGTGTGTGTGTAGACGTGTGTGTGTGTGTGTGTAGACCTGTGTGTGTGTGTGTAGACGTGGTGTAGACCTGTGTGTGTGTGTGTGTAGACCTGTGTGTTGGTGTGTAGGCGTGTGTGTTTGTGTGTGGGTGTGTAGACCTGTGTGTGTGTGTAGACCTGTGTGTGTGTGTGTAGACCTGTGTGTGTGTGTGTAGACCTGTGTGTGTGTGTGTGTAGACCTGTGTGTGTGTGTGTGTAGACCTGTGTGTGTGTGTGTAGACCTGTGTGTTTGTGTGTAGACCTGTGTGTGTGTGTGTAGACCTGTGTGTGTGTGTGTGTAGGACCTGTGTGTTGGTGTGTAGAGCTGTGTGTGTGTGTGTATGTAGACCTGTGTGTGTGTGTGTAGACCGTGTGTTGTGTGTAGACCTGTGTGTGTGTGTGTAGACCTGTGTGTGTGTGTGTAGACCTGTGTGTGTGTGTGTGTAGATCTGTGTGTGTGTGTGTGTAGAGTGTGTTGGTGTGTAGACCTGTGTGTGTGTGTGTGTAGACCTGTGTGTGTGTGTGTAGACCTGTGTGTGTGTGTGTAGACCTGTGTGTGTGTGTGTAGACCTGTGTGTTGGTGTGTAGACCTGTGTGTGTGTGTGTGTAGACGTGTGTGTGTGTGTGTAGACCTGTGTGTTGGTGTGTAGACGTGTGTGTGTGTGTGTAGCCCTGTGTGTGTGTTAGACCTGTGTGTGTGTGTGTGTGTAGACCTGTGTGTTGGTGTGTAGACCTGTGTGTGTGTGTGTAGACCTGTGTGTGTGTGTGTTTGTGTGTGTGTGTAGACCTGTGTGTTGGTGTGTAGACCTGTGTGTTGGTGTGTAGACCTGTGTGTGTGTGTGTAGATGTGTGTGTGTGTGTGTAGATCTGTGTGTGTGTGTGTAGACCTGTGTGTGGGTGTGTAGAGCTGTGTGTGTGTGTGTGTAGACCTGTGTGTGTGTGTGTGTAGACCTGTGTGTGTGTGTGTGTAGACCTGTGTGTGTGTGTGTGTAGACCTGTGTGTTGGTGTGTAGACCTGTGTGTGGGTGTGTAGACCTGTGTGTGTGTGGTGTGTAGACCTGTGTGTGTAGACCTGTGTGTTGGTGTGTAGACCTGTGTGTTGGTGTGTAGACCTGTGTGTGTGTAGACCTGTGTGTGTGTGTGTAGGCCAGACCTGTGTGTGGTGTGTAGACCTGTGTGTTGGTGTGTAGACCTGTGTGTGTGTGTGTAGACGGTGTGTGTAGACCTGTGTGTGTGTGTGTGACCTGTGTGTGTGTGTGTGTGTAGACCTGTGTGTGTGTGTGTGTAGACCTGTGTGTTGGTGTGTAGACGTGTGTGTGTGTGTGTAGACGGTGTTGGTGTGTAGACCTGTGTGTGTGTGTGTAGACCGTGTGTTGGTGTGTAGACCCTGTGTGTGTGTGTGTAGACCTGTGTGTGTGTGTGTTGTGTAGACCTGTGTGTGTGTGTGTTGTGTGTTGGTGTGTAGACCTGTGTGTGTGTGTGTGTGTGTGTAGACCTGTGTGTGTGTGTGTGTAGACCTGTGTGTTGTGGTGTGTAGACCTGTGTGTGTGTAGACCTGTGTGTTGGTGTGTTAGACCTGTGTGTGTGTGTGTGTGTGTGTAGACCTGTGTGTGTGGACCTGTGTGTTGGTGTGTAGACCTGTGTGTTGGTGTGTAGACGTGTGTGTGTGTGTGTAGACCTGTGTGTTGGTGTGTAGACCTGTGTGTGGGTGTGTAGACCTGTGTGTGGGTGTGTAGATCTGTGTTGGTGTGTAGACCTGTGTGTGTGTGTGTGTAGATGTGTGTGTGTGTGTGGTGTGTGTGTGTGTAGACCGTGTGTGTGTGTAAGACCTGTGTGTGTGTGTGTAGACCTGGTGTGTGTGTGTGTAGGGTGTAGACCTGTGTGTTGGTGTGTAGACCTGTGTGTTGGTGTGTAGACCTGTGTGTGTGTGTGTAGACCTGTGTGTTGGTGTGTAGACCTGTGTGTGTGTAGACCTGTGTGTGTGTGTGTAGACCTGTGTGTGTGTGTGTAGACCTGTGTGTGTGTGTGTGTAGACCTGTGTGTGTGTGTGTAGACCTGTGTGTTGGTGTGTAGACGTGTGTGTGTGTGTGTGTAGACCTGTGTGTGTGTGTGTAGACCTGTGTGTGTGTGTGTAGACCTGTGTGTGTGTGTGTGTATACCTGTGTGTGTGTGTGTGTATCTGTGTGTGTGTGTGTGTAGACCTGTGTGTGTGTGTGTGTAGACCTGTGTGTGTGTGTGTAGACCTGTGTGTTGGTGTGTAGACCTGTGTGTGTAGACCTGTGTGTTGGTGTGTAGACCTGTGTAGACCTGTGTGTGTGTGTGTGTAGACCGTAGACCTGTGTGTGTGTGTGTAGACCTGTGTGTGGTGTGTAGACCTGTGTGTGTGTGTGTAGACCTGGTGTGTGTGTGTGTGTGTGTAGACTGTGTAGACCTGTGTGTGTGTGTGTAGACCTGTGTGTGTGTGTGTAGACCTGTGTGTGTGTGTGTAGACCTGTGTGGTGTAGACCTGTGTGTGTGTGTGTGTGTAGACCGTAGACCTGTGTGTGTGTGTGTGTGTAGACGTGTGTGTTGGTGTGTAGACCGTAGACCTGTGTGTTGGTGTGTAGACCTGTGTGTTGGTGTGTAGACCTGTGTGTGTGTGTGTGTAGACCTGTGTGTGTGTGTGTGTAGACCTGTGTGTGTGTGTGTGTAGACCTTGTGTGTGTGTGTGTAGAGCTGTGTGTGAGACCTGTGTGTGTGTGTGTGTAGGCCTGTGTGTTTGTGTGTGTGTGTGTAGACCTGTGTGTGTGTGTGGTGTGTGTGTGTGTGGACGTGTAGACCTGTGTGTGTGTGTGTGTAGACCTGTGTGTTTGTGTGTAGACCTGTGTGTTGGTGTGTAGACCTGTGTGTGTGTGTGTAGACCTGTGTGTTGGTGTGTAGACCCTGTGTGTTGGTGTGTAGACCTGTGTGTGTGTGTGTAGACCTGTGTGTTGGTGTGTAGACCTGTGTGTGGTGTGTAGACCTGTGTGTGTGTGTGTAGACCTAGACCTGTGTGTGTGAGACCTGTGTGTGTGTGTGTAGACCTGTGTGTGTGTGTGTAGACCTGTGTGTTGGTGTGTAGACCTGTGTGTTGGTGTGTGACCTGTGTGTTGGTGTGTGTGTGTAGACGTGTGTGTGTGTGTGTTGTGTGTTGGTGTGTAGACCTGTGTGTTGGTGTGTAGACCTGTGTGTGTGTGTGTAGACCTGTGTGTGGTGTGTAGACCTGTGTGTGTGTGTGTAGACCTGTGTGTGTGTGTGTAGACCTGTGTGTGTGTGTGTGTAGACCTGTGTGTGTGTGTGTAGACCTGTGTGTGTGTGTGTAGGCCTGTGTGTGTGTGTGTAGACCTGTGTGTGTGTGTGTAGATCTGTGTGTGTGTGTGAGACCTGTGTGTGTGTGTGTGTAGACCTGTGTGTGTGTGTGTTGTAGACCTGTGTGTGTGTGTGTGTAGACCTGTGTGTGTGTGTGTAGACCTGTGTGTGTGTGTGTAGACCTGTGTGTGTGTGTGTGTAGACCTGTGTGTGTGTGTGTAGAGCTGTGTGTTGTGTAGACCTGTGTGTGTGTGTGTAGACCTGTGTGTGTGGTGTGTGTGTGTGTGTGTGTGTTGTGTGTTTGTGTGTAGACGTGTGTAGACCTGTGTGTGTCCTGTGTGTTGGTGTGTAGACCTGTGTGTTGGTGTGTAGACCTGTGTGTGTGTGTGTAGACGTGTGTGTTTGTGTGTGTGTGTGTACCTGTGTGTGTGTGTGTGTAGACCTGTGTGTGTGTGTGTGTAGTTGGTGTGTAGACCTGTGTGTGTGTGTGTAGACCTGTGTGTTGGTGTGTAGACCTGTGTGTTGGTGTGTAGGCCTGTGTGTTGGTGTGTAGGCGTGTGTGTGTGTGTGTGGAGCTGTGTGTGTGTGTGTTGTGTGTTGGTGTGTAGACCTGTGTGTGTGTAGACCTGTGTGTGTGTGTGTGTAGACCTGTGTGTTTGTGTTGTGTAGACCTGTGTGTTGGTGTGTAGACCTGTGTGTGGTGTGTGTAGATCTGTGTGTGTGTGGTGTGTGTGTGTGTAGATCTGTGTGTGTAGACCTGTGTGTTGGTGTGTAGACCTGTGTGTGTGTGTGTAGACCTGTGTGTTTGTGTGTAGACCTGTGTGTGTGTTGTAGACCTGTGTGTGTGTGTGTGTAGACCTGTGTGTTGGTGTGTAGACCTGTGTGTGTGTGTGTGTAGACCTGTGTGTGTGTGTGTAGACCTGTGTGTGTGTGTGTGTAGATGTGTGTGTGGGTGTGTGTGTGTGTGTGTGTGTTGGTGTGTAGACCTGTGTGTTGGTGTTGTGTAGACCTGTGTGTGGTGTGTAGACCTGTGTGTGTGTGTGTAGACCTGTGTGTGTGTGTGTGGATCTGTGTGTGTGTGTGTCCTGTGTGTGTGTGACCTGTGTGTGTGTGTGTGTAGACGTGTGTGTGTGTGTGGGTTGGTGTGTAGACCTGTGTGTTGGTGTGTAGACCTGTGTGTGTGTAGACCTGTGTGTGTGTGTGTAGACCTGTGTGTGTGTGTGTAGACCTGTGTGTGTGTGTGACCTGTGTGTGTGTGTGTGTAGACCTGTGTGTGTGTGTGTGTAGACCTGTGTGTGTGTGTGTGTGTAGACCGTGTTGGTGTGTAGGCCTGTGTGTGACCTGTGTGTGTGGTGTAGACCTGTGTGTGTGTGTGTGTAGACGTGTGTGTTGTGTGTGTAGACCTGTGTGTTGGTGTGTAGACCTGTGTGTTGGTGTGTAGACCGTGTGTGTGTGTAGACCTGTGTGTTGGTGTGTAGACCTGTGTGTGTGTGTGTAGACGTGTGTGTTTGTGTGTAGACCTGTGTGTGTGTGTGTAGACCTGTGTGTTGGTGTGTAGACCTGTGTGTGGGTGTGTAGACCTGTGTGTGTGTGTGTGTAGACCTGTGTGTGTGTGTGTGTGTAGACCTGTGTGTGTGTGTGTAGACCTGTGTGTGTGTGTGTAGACCTGTGTGTGTGTGTGTAGACCTGTGTGTGTGTGTGTGTAGATGTGTGTGTGTGTGTGTGGGTGTGTGTGTGTGTGTAGCCTGTGTGTTGGTGTGTAGACCACCTGTGTGTGGGTGTGTAGACCTGTGTGTGTGTGTGTGTAGACGTGTGTGTTTGTGTGTAGACTGTGTGTTTGTGTGTAGACCTGTGTGTGTGTGTGTAGATCTGTGTGTTGGTGTGTAGACCTGTTGTGTAGACCTGTGTGTTGGTGTGTAGACCTGTGTGTGTGTAGACCTGTGTAGACGTGTGTGTGGGTGTTGTGTGTGTGTGTGTGTAGACCTGTGTGTGTGTGTGTGTGTGTGTGTGTGTGTGACCTGTGTGTTGGTGTGTAGACCTGTGTGTGTGTGTGTAGACCTGTGTGTGTGTGTAGACCTGTGTGTGTGTGTGTGTAGACCTGTGTGTGTGTGTGTGTAGACGTGTGTGTGTGTGTGACCTGTGTGTTGGTGTGTAGACCTGTGTGTGTGTGTGTGTAGACGTGTGTGTGTGTGTGTGGAGGACCTGTGTGTGTGTGTGTGGTGTGTTGGTGTGTAGACCTGTGTGTTGGTGTGTATACCTGTGTGTGTGTGTGTGTAGATCTGTGTGTTTTGTGTGTGTGTGTGTGGTGTGTAGACCTGTGTGTGGTGTGTAGACCTGTGTGTTGGTGTGTAGACCTGTGTGTTGGTGTGTAGACCTGTGTGTGTGTGTGTGTAGATCTGTGTGTGTGTGTGTGTTAGATCTGTGTGTGTGTGGTAGACCTGTGTGTGTGTGTGTTGTGTAGACCTGTGTGTTGTGTGTGTAGACCTGTGTGTGGTGTGTAGACCTGTGTGTTGGTGTGTAGACCTGTGTGTGTGTGTGTAGACCTGTGTGTGTGTGTGTAGACCTGTGTGTGGGTGGTTGTTGGTGTGTAGACCTGTGTGTGTGTGTGTGTGGATGTGTGTGTGTGTGTGTGTGTGTGTGTAGACGTGTGTAGACCTGTGTGTTGGTGTGTAGACCTGTGTGTGTGTGTGTGTTTGTGTGTAGACCTGTGTGTTGGTGTGTAGACCTGTGTGTGTGCCTGTGTGTTGGTGTGTAGACCTAGACCTGTGTGTGTGTGGTGTGTAGACCTGTGTGTGGTAGACCTGTGTGTGTGTGTGTAGCCCTGTGTGTGTGTAGACCTGTGTGTTGGTGTGTAGACCTGTGTGTGTGTGTGTAGACCTGTGTGTTTGTGTGTAGACCTGTGTGTGTGTGTGTAGATCTGTGTAGACCTGTGTGTGTGTGTGTGTGTAGACCTGTGTGTTTGTGTGTAGACCTGTGTGTGTGTGTGTAGACCTGTGTGTGTGTGTGTAGACCTGTGTGTTGTTTAGACCTGTGTGTTGGTGTGTAGACCTGTGTTGTGTGTGTGTGTGTAGGCCTGTGTGTGTGTGTGTTAGACCTGTGTGTGTGTGTGTGTAGACCTGTGTGTTGGCTGTGTGTGTGTGTGTAGACCTGTGTGTTGGTGTGTAGACCTGTGTGTTGGGACCTGTGTGTTGGTGTGTAGACCTGTGTGTGTGTGTGTAGACCTGTGTGTAGACCTGTGTGTGTGTGTGTAGATCTGTGTGTGTGTGTGTAGATCTGTGTGTGTGTGTGTAGACCTGTGTGTTGGTGTGTAGATCTGTGTGTGTGTGTGTAGACCTAGACCTGTGTGTTGGTGTGTAGCCCTGTGTGTGTGCCTGTGTGTTGGTGTGTTGTGTGTGTGTGTGGAGCTGTGTGTTGGTGTGTAGACCTGTGTGTGTGTAGACCTGTGTGTTGGTGTGTAGACTGTGTGTGTGTGTGTGTAGACCTGTGTGTGTGTGTGTGTCGACCTGTGTGTGTGTGTGTGTAGACCTGTGTGTGTGTGTAGACCTGTGTGTGTGTGTGTAGAGCTGTGTGTGTGTGTGTGTAGACCTGTGTGTGTGTGTGTGTATACCTTAGACCTGTGTGTGTGTGGTGTGTGTAGACCTGTGTGTAGACCTGTGTGTTGGTGTGTAGACCTGTGTGTGGGTGTGTAGACCTGTGGACCTGTGTGTGTGTGTGTGTAGACCTGTGTGTGTGTGTGTGTGTGTGTGTGTGTGTGTGTGTAGACCTGTGTGTGTGTGTGTAGACCTGTGTGTGTGTGTGTAGACCTGTGTGTGTGTGTGTGTAGACCTGTGTGTGTGTGTGTAGACCTGTGACCTGTGTGTGTGTGTGTGTATTAGACCTGTGTGTTGGTGTGTAGACCTGTGTGTGGGTGTGTATACCTGTGTGTGTGTGTGTCGACCTGTGTGTGTGTACCTGTGTGTGTGTGTGTGTAGACCTGTGTGTGGTGTGTAGACCTGTGTGTGTGTGTGTAGACCTGTGTGTGTGTGTGTGTAGACCTGTGTGTGTGTGTGTGTGGACCTGTGTGTGTAGACCTGTGTGTTGGTGTGTAGACCTGTGTGTGTAGACCTGTGTGTTGGTGTGTAGACCTGTGTGTTGTGTGTAGACCTGTGTGTGTGTGTGTAGACCTGTGTGTGTGTGTGTAGACCTGTGTGTGTGTGTGTGTATACCTGTGTGTGTGTGTGTGTAGACCTGTGTGTGTGTGTGTAGACCTTGTGTGTGTGTGTAGACCTGTGTGTTGGTGTGTAGACCTGTGTGTGGTGTGTAGACCTGTGTGTTGGTGTGTAGACCTGTGTGTGTGTGTGTGTAGACCTGTGTGTGTGTGTGTGTAGTGTGTAGACCTGTGTGTTGGTGTGTAGACCTGTGTGTTGGTGTGTAGACCTGTGTGTGTGTGTGTGTAGACCTGTGTGTGTGTGTGTGTAGATCTGTGTGTGTGTGTGTAGACCTGTGTGTTGTAGACCTGTGTGTGTGTGTGTGTACCTGTGTGTTGGTGTGTAGACCTGTGTGTGTAGACCTGTGTGTTGGTGTGTAGACCTGTGTGTTGGTGTGTAGGCGTAGACCTGTGTGTGTGTGTGTGTGGGTGTGTAGACCTGTGTGTGTGTGTGTGTGGTAGATCTGTGTGTGTGTGTGTACTGTGTGTTGGTGTGTAGACCTGTGTGTGTAGACCTGTGTGTTGGTGTGTAGACCTGTGTGTTGGTGTGTAGACCTGTGTGTGTGTAGACCTGTGTGTGTGCTGTGTGTGTGTGTGTGTAGACCTGTGTGTAGACCTGTGTGTGTGTGTGTGTAGACCTGTGTGTGTGTGTGTGTAGACCTGTGTGTTGGTGTGTAGACCTGTGTGTTGGTGTGTAGACCTGTGTGTGTGTGTGTAGACCTGTGTGTGTGTGTGTAGACCTGTGTGTGTGCTGTGTGTTGGTGTGTAGGCCTGTTGTGTGTGTAGACCTGTGTGTTGTGTGTAGACCTGTGTGTGCTGTGTGTGTGTGTGTGTGTGTGTGTGTGTGTAGACCTGTGTGTGTGTGTGTAGACCTGTGTGTGTGTGTGTGTGGACCTGTGTGTGTGTGTGTAGACCTGTGTGTGTGTGTGTGGGTGTGTAGACCTGTGTGTTGGTGTGTAGACCTGTGTGTGTGTAGACCTGTGTGTTGGTGTGTAGACCTGTGTGTGTAGACCTGTGTGTTGGTGTGTAGACCTGTGTGTGTGTGTGTAGACCTGTGTGTTGGGGTGTAGACCTGTGTGTGTGTGTGTGTGTGTAGACCTGTGTGTGGTGTGTGTGTGTGTGTGGAAGACCTGTGTGTGTGTAGACCCCTGTGTGTGTGTGTGTAGACCTGTGTGTTGGTGTGTAGACCTGTGTGTGTGTGTGTAGACCTGTGTTGGTGTGTACCTGTGTGTTTGTGTGTAGACCTGTGTGTGTGTAGACCTGTGTGTGGTGTGTAGACCTGTGTGTGTGTGTGTAGACCTGTGTGTTTGTGTGTAGACCTGTGTGTGTGTGTGTGTAGCCTGTGTGTGTGTGTGTGTAGACCTGTACCTGTGTGTTGGTGTGTAGACCTGTGTGTTGGTGTGTAGACCTGTGTGTGTGGGTGTGTGTGTGTGTGTGTGGTGTTGTGTGTGTGTAGACCACCTGTGTGTTGGTGTGTAGACCTGTGTGTTGGTGTGTAGACCTGTGTGTGTGGACCTGTGTGTGTGTGTGTGTATTGTGTGTGTGTGTAGACCTGTGTGTGTGTGTGTGTAGACCTGTGTGTGTGTGTGTGATGTGTGTGTGTGTGTGTGTGTGTAGACCTGTGTGTGTGTGTGTAGACCTGTGTGTGTGTGTGTGTAGACCTGTGTGTGTGTGTGTGTAGACCTGTGTGTGTGTGTGACCTGTGTGTGTGAGACCTGTGTGTGTGTGTTGGTGTGTAGACCTGTGTGTGTGTGTGTAGACCTGTGTGTGTGTGTGTGTAGACCTGTGTGTGTGACCTGTGTGTGTGTGTGTAGTGTAGACCTGTGTGTGTGTGTGTAGACCTGTGTGTGTGTGTGTATACCTGTGTGTGTGTGTGTGTAGAGCTGTGTGTGTGTGTGTGTAGATCTGTGTGTGTGTGTGTGTGTAGACCTGTGTGTTGGTGTGTAGACCTGTGTAGACGTGTGTGTTTGTGTGTAGACCTGTGTGTGTGACCTGTGTGTGTGTAGACCTGTGTGTGTGTGTGTAGACCTGTGTGTGTGTGTGTAGACCTGTGTGTGTGTGTGTGTAGACCTGTGTGTGTGTGTGTGTAGACCTGTGTGTGTGTGTGTAGACCTGTGTGTGTGTAGAGTGTGTGTAGACCTGTGTGTTGGTGTGTAGACCTGTGTGTGGGTGTGTAGACCTGTGTGTGTGTGTGTGTAGACCTGTGTGTGTAGACCTGTGTGTTGGTGTGTAGACCTGTGTGTGTGTGTGTAGACCTGTGTGTGTGTGTGTGTAGACCTGTGTGTGTGTGTGTGTAGACCTGTGTGTTGGTGTGTAGACCTGTGTGTGGGTGTGTAGATCTGTGTGTGTGTGTGTGTAGAGGTGTGTGTGTGTGTGTTGTGTGTGTGTAGACCTGTGTTGGTGTGTAGACCTGTGTGTGGGTGTGTAGACCTTGTGTGTGTAGACCTGTTTGTGTGTGTGTAGACCTGTGTGTGTGTGTATACCTGTGTGTGTGTGTGTAGACCTGTGTGTTGTAGACCTGTGTGTGAGACCTGTGTGTGTGTGTGTGTAGACCTGTGTGTTGGTGTGTAGACCACCTGTGTGTGTGTGTGTGTGGACCTGTGTGTTGGTGTGTAGACCTGTGTGTGGTGTGTAGACCTGTGTGTGTGTGTGTAGACCTGTGTGTGTGTGTGTAGACCTGTGTGTGTGTGTGTGTGTGTGTAGATCTGTGTGTGACCTGTGTGTTGGTGTGTAGACCTGTGTGTTGGTGTGTGTGTGGGTGTGGTGTAGACCTGTGTGTGTGTGTGTAGACCTGTGTGTGTGTGTGTGTAGACGTGTGTGTGTGTGTGTGTGTGTGTGTAGACCTGTGTGTGTGTAGACCTGTGTGTGTGTGTGTAGACCTGTGTGTGTGTGTGTGTACCTGTGTGTGTGTGTGTAGACCTGTGTGTTGGTGTGTAGACCTGTGTGTTGGTGTAGACCTGTGTGTGTGTGTGTGTAGATGTAGACCTGTGTGTGTGTGTGTAGACCTGTGTGTGTGTGTGTGTAGACCTGTGTGTGTGTGTGTGTAGACCTGTGTTGGTGTGTAGACCTGTGTGTGGGTGTGTAGACCTGTGTGTGTGTGTGTGTAGACCTGTGTGTTGGTGTGTAGACCTGTGTGTTGGTGTGTAGACCTGTGTGTTGGTGTGTAGACCTGTGTGTGTGGTGTGTGTGTAGACCTGTGTGTGTGTTGTAGACCTGTGTGTGTGTGTGTGTAGACCTGTGTGTGTGTGTGTGTAGACCTGTGTGTGTGTGTGTAGACGTGTGTGTGGGTGTGTAGACCTGTGTGTGTGTGTGTGTAGACCTGTGTGTGTGTGTGTAGACCTGTGTGTGTGTGTGTAGACCTGTGTGTGTGTGTGTAGACCTGTGTGTTTGTGTGTATACCTGTGTGTGGTGTGTGTACTGTGTGTTGGTGTGTAGACCTGTGTGTTGGTGTGTAGACCTGTGTGTGGTGTGTAGACCTGTGTGTTGGTGTGTAGACCTGTGTGTGGTGTGTAGACCTGTGTTTGTGTAGACCTGTGTGTGTGTGTGTGACGTGTGTGTGTGTGTGTAGACCTGTGTGTGTGTGTGTAGACCTGTGTGTGTGTGTGTAGACCTGTGTGTGTGTACCTGTGTGTGGTGTGTAGACCTGTGTGTGTGTGTGTAGACCTGTGTGTTGGTGTGTAGACCTGTGTGTGGGTGTGTAGACCACCTGTGTGTGTGACCTGTGTGTGTGTGTGTAGATCTGTGTGTGTGTGTGTGGTGTGTAGACCTGTGTGTGTGTGTGTAGACCTGTGTGTTGGTGTGTAGACCTGTGTGTGTGCTGTGTGTGTGTGTGTGGACCTGTGTGTGGGTGTGTAGACCAGACCTGTGTGTGTGTGTGTGTAGACCTGTGTGTGTGTGTGTGTAGACCTGTGTGTGTGTGTGTGTAGACCTGTGTGTGTGTGTGTAGACCTGTGTGTTGGTGTGTAGAGCTGTGTGTGTGTGTGTAGACCTGTGTGTTGGTGTGTAGACCTGTGTGTTGGTGTGTAGACCTGTGTGTGGGTGTGTAGACCTGTGTGTGTGGGTGTGTAGACCGTGTGTGTGTGTGTGTGTAGACCTGTGTGTGTGTGTGTGTGTGACCTGTGTGTGGGTGTGTAGACCTGTGTGTGTGGGTGTGTAGACCTGTGTGTGTGTGTGTGTGTGTGTGTGTGTGTGTGTGTGTGTGTGTGTGTGTGTGTGTGTGTGTGTGTGTGTGTGTGTGTCTGTGTGTGTGTGTGTGTGTGTGTGTGTGTGTGTGAGTCTGTGTGTGTGTGAGTCTGAGTCTGTGTGTGAGTCTGTGTGTGTGTGTGTGTGTGTGTGTGTGTGTGTGTGTGCTGTGTGTTGGTGTGTAGACCTGTGTGTGTGTGTGTAGACCTGTGTGTGTGTGTGTAGATCTGTGTGTTGTGTAGACGTGTGTGTGTGTGTGTAGACCGTGTGTGAGTCTGTGTGTGTGTGTGTGTGTGTGTAGACCTGTGTGTTGGTGTGTAGACCTGTGTGTGTGTGTGTAGACCTGTGTGTGTGTGTGTAGACCTGTGTGTGTGTGTGTAGACCTGTGTGTGTGTGTGTAGACCTGTGTGTTGGTGTGTAGACCTGTGTGTTGGTGTGTAGACCTGTGTGTGTGTGTGTGTAGACCTGTGTAGAGCTGTGTGTGTGGTGTGTGTGTGTGTGTGTGTGTGTGTGTGTGTGTGTGTGTGTGTGTGTGTGTGTGTGTGTGTGTGAGTGTGTGTGGTGTGTGTGAGTCTGTGTGTGTGTGTGTAAGTCTGTGTGTGTGTGTGTGTGTGTGTGTGTGTGTGTGTGTGTGTGTGTGTGTGTGTGTGTGTGTGTGTGTGTGTGTGTGTGTGTGTGTGTGTGTGTGTGAGTCTGTGTGTGTGTGTGTGTGTGTGTGAGTGTGAGTCTGAGTCTGTGTGTGAGTCTGTGTGTGTGTGAGTCTGAGTCTGTGTGTGAGTCTGTGTGTGTGTGTGTGTGAGTCTGTGTGTGTGTGTGTAAGTCTGAGTCTGTGTGTGAGTCTGTGTGTGTGTGTGTCTGAGTCTGTGTGTGAGTCTGTGTGTGTGTGTGTGTGTGTGAGTCTGAGTCTGTGTGTGAGTCTGTGTGTGTGTGTGTGTGAGTCTGTGTGTGTGTGTGTATGTGTGAGTGTGTGTGTGAGTGTGTGTGTGTGTGTGTGTGTGTCTGTGTGTGTGTGTGTGTGTGTGTGTGTGTGTGTGTGTGTGTGTGTGTGGGTTTGTATTTCTGACCTCCTGGGGACCCGTTTCCTGACTTTTACTATCTTTCTGGGGTCCGAGGGTTCTTGTGGGGACCGAAGCCTGGTCCCCATGAGGGGGACTCCCCTTTTTAGGGTTAGGGGTTAGGTTTATAGGTATGGTGTGAATAGAGTTTTAGTTAGTCTTAGGGTTAGTTATAGATCAATAATGGTTAAGGTTAGGAAAAGGGTTTGGGTTAGGTATAAATCTAGTTACTAAAATCAATGGAAGTCAATGGACGGTCCCCATAAGGATACCAAAACACACTTGTGTGTGTGTGTGTGTGTGAGTGTGTGTGTGTGTGTGTGTGTGGGTGTGTGTGACAGTAAATGTGATTTTAGAACTGAATATAAATTAATTTGGTTGTTTTTGATCATTTATTAACAGTTAATTTATTAACTGTTGTAATAAACACCAGTGATGTGTTATGAGGTGTTTATGATGTTGTTAGTTTTTTATTTATTATTTATTTATAAATTGAAGCCTCTGAGCTGTGACAGGTGGAAACAAACTACTCAGGTAGTTTAAATGTCTTTCTTCAGTTTATAATTTTTTTTAGAAGTTTTCTCAAACATCTGGAACTCTTCCTAATTTAGTTTCCACAGATTCCTACAGAGGACTTCATGGCTGTATTCAGTTAATATAAAATGTGAATGTTGAGACATGATTGAGTTACCAGACTGTTGCAGGTTGTTGTGTCACATGACTGGTCCTAAATAAAACATGTCATGTGACCTCAGCCCATGTATGTACTGATGTTAGCGCTAGCTGCTGCACTTCCTGTTCTGTCTGCTTCACTAACTTACCTCACCTGCACTGCTGCCTCAACACCTGGATCACCTGTAAATAAATCTACTCACCTTTCTCCTGTTCTCCTCTGCTGGACTTCCTGTGGCGTGTGATGTCACGCTGCGTTGCCATCTTAGACTTTCAAACCTCCAAAGAAAACATGAGAGGTAAGATGTTTATCTTATCTTACCTGTACTTACCTGTTACCTGTACCTAACCCTGCTCACCTGTCTCTGGGGTCATGCTGAGATTTGGGTCTGTGGTACAAACTGGAGGACTTCCTGTTCAAACACAACTGTTATAAACAGAGTCATGGTGCATTTTGGGTTCTTAAAGAGTTAAATATTATAAAATCTAATTAACAGAATAATTTACTGATTGATGACACAGTGATGGAACATGTTTGATTCAGCACAAATGTTCCTGTTAGTTAAGATGAATCCCTCATTACAAACAGACCTTGTGTTCAATTAAAACATATTTTTATAAAACCTGACTCATCACTAACAGATGAAATCTGTTATAAAAGTAATAACAGGGAAACCTGACAGGAAGCAGATCTGTCAGTAACTCAGCAGCAGCTTCTTCTAAATGTACATGACTTACATCACACAGTGTCTTTATCATCATATTTATATAAGAAAAATAACCTTCAGCTCGACAGTAAAATCTGTGGTGAGAATGTGAGAACTGTTACACTCTGTTTATGCTAGTTGTTTTGTAGTTCTCCTCCTGAACAGCTGGAGTTACAGAGGAAGTGATTCTATTTAACAACAGAAGAAGAAGAGTCGATGAGCGTATTATTAGTGTAAAGATGTAAACAAACCAATAAACCTGGACTGAATCCTAAAACTGCATCTAGTTCTGGGTTTTCTACTAATCAAATTATTTTGTGCATGAGCGCGTGCACGAATCTGTTACACTCATGATTTCACTACTTCACTGTGTAAACAAGGAAAAATATGTGATTAACTCCTCCATCGTCTTCATATCACACAAAGAAAACAATCAAATGATTCACAGGAAACAGATTATTGAGTTTAAACAATGAAGCTTCATTTAGTTTTCTGTCTTCATATGGATGTTATTTACTCTTTGAATGTGCAGGGGGTGCAGCTGTAACACACACACACACACACACACACACACACACACACACACACACACACACACACACACACACACACACACACTCCCCTGTGTCCCTCTGCCCTAGGTATTAACCTTTCTGCAGCAGCTGCAGTCACGTTGTGTGGAAACCTCTCCGTACCTGAAGGCAGCACATGTGCACACAAACGTTCTCCAGCACGTCTCTTTAAAGATCCTCCAGTTCATTTGTAAAAGTTAAAGAACCCGTTGTGGGACCAGTATGACTCTGTTCACTGGGAACTGTGTTATAATGCTGCAGCATCCCGTTTGCTGTGCACGTTCATCACTGCGGGGGTCAGTAACACAGTCTTTTCTACTGTTTATGTGGATTTCAATAAATCATTCTGCACTATTTCCCTGCGTGTGATGTGTAATGAAGTGGAAGGAAGTGGACATGAGGATGAACCAGTGTTACTAAACGTTCCCTCACAGGGAGGTTAGAACGTGCAGTGGACGTCTCAGAACGACTCGCCAGCCCTCCGGAGCAGGAGATCAGTCACAGCAGACTCCAGATGGAACGTTAGTGAAAGTATTTACTGATGCTCTTCTTCTTCACAGGGAGCAAGACAGGAGCGAGTCTGCAGGCAGTGAAGAAGAGTGATGTCACTGGTGAGACTTCAGGTGAGTCCAGGTGAGTATTAAACCATAAATTGCTTTTACTGCAGGAGGAAAGTGCACGGAGAGTTGAGAAGGGAAAGAGTCGTGTGTGATGTCATCACATGGGTACAAGATGTAAACCTGAATACAAATCCAGGTCAGGTGATGATGATAGAAATCAGTTGAGTTAAACATAGAGAGCATCACCGTGACACTAAACCTCATGAAGTCACCAGTAACAAACTGCATTAACACACTCTAGTTACATCATTCAGCTGCGTCCTAATGCCCCCCCCATCAATCAATTATTTGATCATTATTGCCTAATGCATTTGCCAGTGTGTTTTGCAGCTTACCCATGATGTGCATGTGGCATCATGTGCACACACCTGTGCACACACCTGTGCACACACCTGTGCACTCAAAGTTCACAGCTCTAGTGACTGTAGAAACTCAGGACTATGCTGCACACACCAGTTTTAACTAGTAAGATAAAGACATCTCGTCCCTTCCTCTCTCTCTCTCTCTCTCTCTCTCGCTCGCTCGCTCCTCTACTCCTCGGATATTGATTGAGCCAAGCGCTTTGAGTACAAAGAGTTAAGGCCTGAAAGGCGAAACAGCCACGATTTCAGAGAAGTCATGAAAGTTTAAAATGCCTTCTCTTTCAGTCGGGTCCAGGGAGACATGTTTGCTGTACGAGTGACCCCCGGGCGCATTTGGAGATCCAATGGTTGAACCTTGCTCATCCCACGTTGAACCAGTCAATACCTATTATTAGCTACTGCCTGCCCTCTGCTATGGGGCCTGATGAGGCAGAGAGAAAGAAAGAAAAAAGCTTCTGAAGGCCGAGAAGTGGAGAGAAATCTGTCTGTGTGTTTGGCCAATGGAGGGCGAAATAGTCAGCAGATATAAATCTACTTTTAAACATTTTATTATTTCTGTAAAATACACCTTCACTGATCATGACTGGTCGTGCAAATCCAAAAATGTGTCTTTGAAAACACAACTATTAAAACTAGTTTTATATGAAGTGGTTCATGTGATCAAACATTAACTTGTTTTTAGATTTTTTTCCGGTGAAATGTTTCACAGGTTTGAATCAAAGAGCGCTCGTCTTTATTCTGTCACTGTGTTTGGGACAAGAAGCCTCATAAGGTCATTAAACCTGAGCAAAGCTCTACAGTGGGTACTAACAGATTTATGAATGTGTGTATTTAACATCTGTAATAGAGAAATACTAATGAAAGTGACAGATATGAGCCACAACGGGCTCCTTTATTACTGATGGAAAACACTCTCGCTTATTGCTTTGGAAGATTGATCTAATTACATGACCATGTATTTACTTTGCTACCTGTTTAACATTGCAACTATAAAATTCAGGGTGGCCGTGGCTCAGGCGGTAGACCAGGTTGTCTGGTAACCAGAAGGTCACCGGTTTGAATCCCCACTCCGCCAAAAAGATCACCTGGCCGTTGTGTCCTTGGGCAAGACACTTAACCAACGTGTGTAGTTTTATGTGAATGGGTGAATGACAGACTGTAGTGTGAAGCACTTTGGGGGTCGTAGGACTTGAATAAAGCCCTATACAAACAAGTACACGCCATTTACCATATAATGACTAGAGGTGTGCATCTCTAAATAAATGTAAATGGTAAATGTCCTGTATTTGTATAGTGTTTTCTAGTCATTCAGACCACTCAAAGCGCTTTCACACTACACACTACCATTCACCCATTCACACAACCCGATATGTAAGCCGGGGGGAGAGGGGCGGGGCTAACACTCACACAACCCGATACGCAGATCGGGGGGCAACATGGGGTTCAGTGTCTTGCCCAAGGACACTTCGACATGTGGCGGTGGAAGCCGGGATCGATCCACCAACCTTCAAGTTGGAGGACGACCGCTCTAACCACTGATCCACAGCCGCCCTAGTGGCCCTAGCCCTCTACCTGCCTCACGATTCGATCCGATTCCGATTATCTGCCTAAAGATTCGATTTAATTCTGCAATACATCACGATTCTTCACACTCAATTTTTCAATAACTTACTAGAAGCAGTGAGATTTTTTTGAATTCTTTTTTATTACAGTATACCTGACAAAACATAAACTCACTGAAGTGAACGACCATTTTTAAAGTGTGCTGCCTATTACTTAAATAAAATAAATGTATGTATAAAAAAATTAAATTTTCAGTACAGCAGCTACAAGACAGGATGTAGTATACCAAAACAAATAGCATAGGCTTAGCCTGTCTATTTAAAAGTGCAAATATTCAAATAAAACAATTCCTTGTTTTTCTTTCAAAGTGTGCTGGATAAAACATTTTTAGCAGCTTAAAGACAAGGACACTTGAGAACCTGGATTGAGTGGGAATCACGATTATGTCACATGCTGCATCGATGCAGAATCGTGCACGGCCGAATCGCGATGCATCTTAGAATCGATCATTTTTCCCACCTCTAATAATGACCCATAAAACCACAGACATGTTTATATAGAGAGAACCTTAAAAGGACCTTTACAAAACTTAGATTATTGATTGATTCTGATCAAGACCAAATTTATCATACAGCACAACATGAGCGTCAACATCCCACAAAGATTTTTAAGGCTTGATAGAGAAACAAAGTGTTTTAGTAGAGATGAATTTCTGTGGGCCCAAAGCTTCCAAAGGTCATAAAAGTCCTGATTTTGCAACAGAAATGTAATTTTCATTTTTTCTGTTTGTAAGCGTGTGTTATCGTCAGGCGTATTGTCAGGCTGTAGCCAGACCTTTAGCTCCGACAGGGAGGAAGACAGAATGGTGGAGCAGTCCAGGTCATACACAGAAGAACACAGGCAGGTACAACACACACAGTCCAACTGGAATCCAGAAGACAGAACCAAGGTCCCTCCCATAAGGTGAGAAACACAGACAGGAGCTGAGACAAGAGACACTGGCTACGTTTACATGCGCCAAATTTCCCCAATCTGATTAAAATCTTGGTTGATCTGAATTCCCAAATCCCTGTTTACATGGACACTAACTGAAATGATCTGATCATGCCATGAGTACACATGCACCAAGCACTCAATCAGGTTAAATGAGTTGAGCATGCGCACAGCGAGTTGTCTTTCCGGGGGAAGAAAAAAAAGTAAACAAACTCCGTCCTTTCTGCACGTCTTTCCCGCCCCATCGTGTGCTCGAGCTGACTCACGTTATCCCCAATATGGACCTTCTGCAGGTGATTACCTTTATGTTTGGGTTTTTACTGGTCGCATTAACCAAGCTAGAGGCTGAATACATATTACTACTGCTCCTCCACCACAGGAGAGGAGAGCAGGATGACAGGATGACTGCACCAGCAGACCACTTCTGTTTACCTCCCGCCATGTTTTCTACTTGGGTCTGCGAAAGTGGAAAGACGTCACGCTGAAGTTGTACGCATGCGCAGTGGGCTCTTTTCACCCTTTCTTTCCGAACGGGTGTGTACATGCACGTCTATCTGAATGAAGATCGGACAAAACCACCCCTCTCGATCGGAAGGAAATTTCATTCTGATCAGGCTGCATCGGATCAAAACATTCTGATTGACATGTTTACATGACGTATTTTTGTTCTGATTGGGCGTTTATTCTGATTAAATGTGCCCATGTAAATGTAGCTAATGTCAGGAGGCACAAGCAGGCAGAAACCCGATGTGCAGTGAGTCCAGCAGGTAGAAACAGGGCCTGGAGCAGTCCAACGTCAGTATCATAGGAGGGTTCAGAACATTAGCGGAACAAATCAGAGCCGGACGGGGGGCTGAGCAAATGACCGGGCCCTTAGATGACAACTTTTACCTACAATGCACTTGGATACAATATTGGTGATTAACTTGCGCGTCATAAAGCTCAGTGTGAGAGTGAAATTAAAGCAAAAAATGCAGCACAACGTTTTATTCAATATATTACACCTTCTACATCACTAAAGTTAGTTTTTCTTGTAAAGCTTTTAGCACCTTCACTCAAACCTGACTGGGTAAACTATATAAACCCTGCAGAAATAATCATTTTGCGCGGTTCTTTAAACCAAACACAGACTTTATTGCTCTTCTGAGAGTGAGTAGAAAAAGGGCCTGTATTCAAAAGTTTTGTTTAGTTGTGGAAGAGGCCCATCTCTCACATCATATCTCTAAGCCGGGCCCCTCTGATGTCCGGGCCAAGGGTGTACCATCCTCCCAGCCCCCTTTGAAGCCCCGTACCTGGTTCAGAAGCATGAAACCATTCAACTAAACAACAGTGAGTGCAAGACAAACAAGGGTTTAAAACACAGAGACAGACAGGTGCAGGAGTGACTGGGAGGTTAGCTTAGGTTCTCCTTACCCATCTCTTTAGTTATGCTGCTATAGTCTCAGACTGCTGGAGGTTCTCCTGGTCCATCCCTTTAGTTATGCGGCTATAATCTCAGACTGCTGGAGGTTCTCCTGGTCCATCCCTTTAGTTATGCTGCTATAGTCTCAGACTGCTGGAGGTTCTCCTGGTCCATCCCTTTAGTTATGCTGCTATAGTCTCAGACTGCTGGAGGTTCTCCTGGTCCATCCCTTTAGTTATGCTGCTATAGTCTCAGACTGCTGGAGGTTCTCCTGGTCCATCCCTTTATGTCGCTTTTCCACCAACAGAACACGGTGCGGCTCGGTTCACTTTAGCCCCCTGCGGACCCTTTTCCACCGCCTTTCTCGGGTCTTAACCGCGTCATTCCGCGCCTACCCGGCCTCTTTTTTCAGACCACCTCCTCGGTGGTCCGAAGCGGCCCAAAGCAGGCCCACACGCCCACATGTCTACTGATTGGTCCAGTAAACTGCTACCAGTGACACGACTACCTATGTAGTGGTAGACCCTGATTGGCTCGGCTGTGTGTAGTGTCCACGTGGTGTGATATAGAAGCGCTCCCGCAAAAGGCTTTAAAAAAACTCCCAGCAACCATACAAATATTTTATTTTAAAATACAATTGACTTTGGACAATGGCAACTTCCTCCACAAGAACCAAAAATCAAACCAACCAAAATGAACCACAGACAGAGCGCAAAGTACAAAAACACACGTATATCCGCCATTGTTGTTGTTGTTTCACGCGCTGTGACGTCGCGGAAAAAGACTTTTGTGCGCCACTTTTCATAGCCAGATGGGCACGCCCATATCCCCACTTACGTCCGCTTTATGTTTCCACTGCCTCAAGCGAGTTGATCCGCTCTGTACTGTACCGCTCTCATGCTGATTTGTCGGTGGAAAAGGGGCATTAGTTATGCTGCTATAGTCTCAGACTGCTGGAGGTTCTCCTGGTCCATCCCTTTAGTTATGCTGCTATAGTCTCAGACTGCTGGAGGTTCTCCTGGTCCATCCCTTTAGTTATGCTGCTATAGTCTCAGACTGCTGGAAAACAGACTGTCCATGTCTTCACTCCGCTGTCTCTCTTTACTCTCCACGTTTGTATTATTACTGCTGCCAGTAACTTTAACTCTGTTTCTCTTTCTATAGAAATGACGACTGACTCAAATCCATCTGTGTTTGTTTCTTTCCTGTCCTCTCAGACCCTAGTGAGTCCAGGCAGAACTCGTCTTGGTCCTGGTTCTTCATGTCTCCAGTTGGTACTGCTCAGGATGGAGCTGGTTTTATGATTTGACATTTTATAACTTGTTGTATCTGATTATTATTTACAGCTGATTGAGTCATAAATCTGTGACTCTGCAGTGTTGATGAACTGGACTTGATTATTCTGTAAAGTCTGAAATCATGTTGGTTTTAAACTGGACGTTACAAATAAAACTGAATTGAATGTGGTTCCATTCGTGTTTGATGCAGGTTCTAACAGTTCTGGTCTTTCTACCTGGATCTTTGGTTTCATGATGTTTTTTTGTTGGCGAAACATCTGGACTGCAGGCTGGTCAGTTCAGCACTCAGAATCTTCTCCTGTGAAAACACATTATTAATTTAATCAAAACACAATCACTCAGCTATTATAACACAAATTAATTTAACGTCTGCTCACTTATAAAAATGAATAATAACACAGTGGGCAGAACAATTTCCATTAGACATGATTTTTATTCTGCATGTTTCTATGTTACATGCAGCTGGTATGTTCCATCACTGAAGAAGAAGTTAGTGTATGTAAAGATGTAAATAAGACTCTTTGCATGAACATTCACTTTGGAGTGGTCCTTCCTCTGAACCATCAGCCCCCCTCTCTGGTCTGAACCGGGCCTTAAGGACCACCTGAAGTTCAGCAGAGACAAAGTGAGAGCTGACTTCATCGAGTTTCCCCTCTCAGGACAATCACTAACAGTTAACTGAAAGGGCAGCAATTACTGCACATCACATATATCTGTGGTCTCACGCTAGTGCACAAACATTCACAATACACACACCATCTGTCACATCTCGACGCACTGAACGACAAGTGTGTCGACATAACGTTACCTAAAGCAAGGCTCGGCTATAATGGATTAGGAAATTCCTACGATGCCTCTGTCTGCAACCCACAAACTGAAACACAGGATGTAACAACTCCCTCCTCTTCTGGTGTGGTCCCAGCTCCAGGGGTCCAAACGTCAGTCCTGTCCAGTTGGCTCTGGTCACAAAACAGGCAGATGAGGCAAAGACGAGGGCCTGAGTCCATCAGCCTCAGAGACACAGTATCCAACATATGGTCCCTAAGTACTGAGCTGGAGGCTGGGGGTGTGTTAGAACAGGGTGTGTGTCACATGAGGAATGAAAGATATAAAAGGATAAAGTGCAGAACTTTATACTCAATCCCATTAATGCAGGATTACATTGTAAGTGTTTATACAGAGATTGATTTTTCTGAGTATCTTTTTAAAATATTTTGCAAAATAATTTTATTTTGTCTCTAATAAAATGAAAAAGACTTATTGGGTGTATTTCCATTCTGTTCACATGGAGAAACATTCTTTGTATCTTTAGTCCTAAAAAGTATTTAAAAGACAGAAAGGTGACAAGTTAAGTGAGATATTTACTACATGTATGAGTCAGAGGAAAGAAAGAGTAAAGACTGAACAAGACGAGGTCCCTACAACCAGGAACACTGATGAAAGCAGTTAACAGTATACAGAGATGGGTGATTATACATGAGATGCTTCTATCCTGTCTGAAACAATGTGACGTGTTACAAACATGATGGAGTCAAAGAGTCCATTCCATTAAAAACAAGTTTTTCTGAGGTTTCTGTTGAATATTTTAGCTCCACAGGTGTTCTTACCTTCATAGTGGGTGAAAACAGGTCAACAACTTCTCTTTCAGTTTTTATCTCTCAAACTACGCAGGTGGTGATAAAACCCGAGTTCTAACGGCCTGTATCTGTTTCATCACAACTCCTTTGTTTGTTAGTATTCATCAGCTCCTGCAGTTGAAACCACACCTAGCATGCTGCTGGCTAAAAGCTGTTAGCATAAGACGTAACAAACAGGAAGAGAGTACGTCTGCTGTTACCATGCGCAGCGGGGCAGGAAACAGTATACCTTTGAATCAGCGCTTTGCATCAGCTGCCGCTGTTCTTAAAGCACTATATAAATAAAGTTGACTTGACTTGACTTGCTCTCATAGGCTAGTTTGTTAGCCAATCAGAATCCAGCAAATTCAAATAATGAATATGAACGAGTTGCTGCTCGAGGCCTGACGGAAGGAGCCGGAACCACCCGAATTTTAATGCAGACAGATTGAAAGGTCTGTTAATCAGTGTTTTCTGATGTTTTTTAGATATAAAATGTTTCATATTACTGGTTAATACTTAAGATATAACCACAAAGTCATGAAATTTATATGAAATGGAATCTCAAAACAACAGATGATGTAAAAGTAGAAAACATGATTAAATGCACTTTGATTCATGTTTTTCTTTTTTCTCTTCGAAACTTTCAGATTAAATTGGTTTCTGATGTTGTTAATGATGATGCATCAGACTGAGACGGAACAGATAATGTTAGTCAGTCTGGATTCAAACACAATGATTCATCTTAATCTTTCAATACAAGTCAGTAAACAGGTGTGGGTCAGAAATCCATGACTTACTGAACCGATGAGTGTTCAGGTGGTTCAGGTCAGGCCCTGGTCCACAAGGCAGGAGAGTCTGTCACGAGGCTTTGAATCATCCAGAATCCAACCAGACTGAAAAACACTGAATACAAACAGACTAGTTAACTCTGTGACTGTGGCAAAAACACTGGACCGGATCAGAGGTACATGCAGCAGGTCGTTTGTTCTGAACCCGAGGAAACGACCTGTCAGACCGATCAAAGGTAAGAGGACGTCTATACAGCATGTAAGACATGGCGCAAGACAGGATGTAAGACAGGGCGTAAGACGGAATGTAAGACAGAATGTAAGACAGGATGTAAGACAGGATGTAAGACAGGCGTAAGACAGGATGTAAGACAGGATGTAAGACAGGCGTAAGACAGGATGTAAGACAGGACGACAGACAGGATGTAAGACAGGGCCTAAGACAGGATGTAAGACAGGGCGTATAACGGAATGTAAGACAGAATGTAAGACAGGATGTAAGACGGAATGTAAGACAGGGCGTAAGACGGAATGTAAGACAGAATGTAAGACAGGATGTCAGACAGGGCGTAAGACGGAATGTAAGACAGAATGTAAGACAGGATGTAAGACAGGGCGTAAGACAGGATGTAAGACAGGATGTGAGACAGGATGTAAGACAGGATGTGAGACAGGATGTAAGACAGGATGTAAGACAGGATGTAAGACAGGATGTCAGACAGGACGTAAGACAGAATGTAAGACAGGACGTAAGACAGGACGTAAGACAGGACGTCAGACAGGACGATAGACAGGATGTAAGACAGGATGTCAGACAGGATGTGAGACAGGATGTAAGACAGTACGTCAGACAGGACGACAGACAGGATGTGAGACAGGGCCTAAGACAGGATGTAAGACATGGCGCAAGACAGGATGTAAGACAGGACGTCAGACAGGACGACAGACAGGATGTAAGACAGGATGTGAGACAGGATGTAAGACAGGATGTAAGACAGGGCGTAAGACAGGATGTAAGACAGGGCGTAAGACGGAATGTAAGACAGAATGTAAGACAGGATGTAAGACAGGTGTAAGACAGGCGTAAGACAGGATGTAAGACAGGACGACAGACAGGATGTAAGACAGGGCCTAAGACAGGATGTAAGACAGGGCGTAAGACAGGATGTAAGACAGGGCGTAAGACGGAATGTAAGACAGAATGTAAGACAGGATGTAAGACAGGCGTAAGACAGGATGTAAGACAGGATGTAAGACAGGCGTAAGACAGGATGTAAGACAGGACGTCAGACAGGATGACAGACAGGATGTGAGACAGGATGTAAGACAGGATGTGAGACAGGATGTAAGACAGGATGTCAGACAGGACGAAAGACAGGATGTAAGACAGGATGTAAGACAGGACGACAGACAGGATGTAAGACAGGACGTCAGACAGGACGACAGACAGGATGTAAGACAGGATGTGAGACAGGATGTAAGACAGGATGTAAGACAGGATGTCAGACAGGACGACAGACAGGATGTAAGACAGGATGTAAGACAGGATGTAAGACAGGATGTAAGACAGGACGTCAGACAGGACGACAGACAGGATGTAAGACAGGATGTGAGACAGGATGTAAGACAGGATGTAAGACAGGATGTCAGACAGGACGACAGACAGGATGTAAGACAGGATGTAAGACAGTACGTCAGACAGGACGACAGACAGGATGTGAGACAGGGCCTAAGACAGGATGTAAGACAGGATGTAAGACAGGATGTAAGACAGGATGTCAGACAGGACGTAAGACAGAATGTAAGACAGGACGTAAGACAGGACGTAAGACAGGACGTCAGACAGGACGATAGACAGGATGTAAGACAGGATGTCAGACAGGATGTGAGACAGGATGTCAGACAGGATGTAAGACAGGATGTGAGACAGGATGTGAGACAGGATGTAAGACAGGAGGTGAGACAGGATGTGAGACAGGATGTAAGACAGGATGTAAGACAGGGTGTGAGACAGGATGTAAGACAGGATGTCAGACAGGATGTCAGACAGGATGTGAGACAGGATGTGAGACAGGATGTAAGACAGGATGTCAGACAGGATGTAAGACAGGATGTAAGACAGGATGTCAGACAGGATGTAAGACAGGATGTGAGACAGGATGTAAGACAGGATGTAAGACAGCATGTAAGACAGGACGTCAGACAGGACGACAGACAGGATGTAAGACAGGATGTAAGACAGGATGTAAGACAGGACGTCAGACAGGATGTAAGACAGGATGTAAGACAGGATGTAAGACAGGATGTCAGACAGGATGTAAGACAGGATGTAAGACAGGATGTAAGACAGGATGTCAGACAGGATGTCAGACAGGATGTAAGACAGGATGTAAGACAGGACGTAAGACAGGATGTAAGACAGGACGACAGACAGGATGTAAGACAGGATGTAAGACAGGACGACAGACAGGATGTAAGACAGGATGTAAGACAGGATGTCAGACAGGATGTAAGACAGGATGTAAGACAGGACGACAGACAGGATGTAAGACAGGATGTAAGACAGAATGTAAGACAGGATGTAAGACAAGATGTAAGACAGAATGTAAGACAGGATGTAAGACAGGATGTAAGACAGGGCGTAAGACGGAATGTAAGACAGAATGTAAGACAGGATGTAAGACAGGGCGTAAGACAGGATGTAAGACAGGATGTAAGACAGGATGTAAGACAGGATGTGAGACAGGATGTAAGACAGGACGACAGACAGGATGTAAGACAGGATGTAAGACAGGACGAAAGACAGGATGTAAGACAGGATGTCAGACAGGATGTAAGACAGGATGTAAGACAGGATGTAAGACAGGATGTAAGACAGGATGTAAGACAGGACGTCAGACAGGATGTCAGACAGGATGTAAGACAGGATGTAAGACATGACGTAAGACAGGATGTAAGACAGGACGACAGACAGGATGTAAGACAGGATGTAAGACAGGACGTCAGACAGGACGACAGACAGGATGTAAGACAGGATGTAAGACAGGATGTCAGACAGGATGTAAGACAAGATGTAAGACAGGATGTAAGACAGGATGTCAGACAGGATGTAAGACAGGATGTAAGACAGGATGTCAGACAGGACGACAGACAGGATGTAAGACAGGATGTAAGACAGGACGTCAGACAGGACGACAGACAGGATGTAAGACAGGATGTGAGACAGGATGTAAGACAGGATGTAAGACAGGATGTCAGACAGGACGACAGACAGGATGTAAGACAGGATGTAAGACAGGACGTCAGACAGGATGTAAGACAGGATGTAAGACAGGATGTAAGACAGGACGTCAGACAGGATGTAAGACAGGATGTCAGACAGGATGTAAGACAGGATGTAAGACAGGATGTAAGACAGGACGACAGACAGGATGTAAGACAGGATGTAAGACAGGACGTCAGACAGGACGTCAGACAGGATGTAAGACAGGACGTCAGACAGGACGACAGACAGGATGTAAGACAGGATGTAAGACAGGATGTAAGACAGGACGTCAGACAGGATGTAAGACAGGATGTCAGACAGGATGTAAGACAGGATGTAAGACAGGATGTAAGACGGAATGTAAGACAGGGCGTAAGACGGAATGTAAGACAGAATGTAAGACAGGATGTCAGACAGGGCGTAAGACGGAATGTAAGACAGAATGTAAGACAGGATGTAAGACAGGACGTCAGACAGGACGACAGACAGGATGTGAGACAGGATGTAAGACAGGATGTGAGACAGGATGTAAGACAGGACGTCAGACAGGACGACAGACAGGATGTAAGACAGGATGTAAGACAGGACGACAGACAGGATGTAAGACAGGACGACAGACAGGATGTAAGACAGGATGTAAGACAGGACGACAGACAGGGTGTGAGACAGGATGTAAGACAGGATGTAAGACATGGCGTAAGACAGGATGTAAGACAGGACGACAGACAGGGTGTGAGACAGGATGTAAGACAGGATGTCAGACAGGATGTGAGACAGGATGTCAGACAGGATGTAAGACAGGATGTCAGACAGGATGTAAGACAGGATGTAAGACAGGATGTAAGACAGGACGTCAGACAGGACGACAGACAGGATGTGAGACAGGATGTAAGACAGGATGTAAGACAGGATGTAAGACAGGACGTCAGACAGGACGACAGACAGGATGTAAGACAGGATGTGAGACAGGATGTAAGACAGGATGTAAGACAGGATGTCAGACAGGATGTAAGACAGGATGTAAGACAGGATGTCAGACAGGATGTGAGACAGGATGTAAGACAGGATGTAAGACAGGATGTAAGACAGGACGACAGACAGGATGTAAGACAGGATGTAAGACAGGACGTCAGACAGGACGACAGACAGGATGTAAGACAGGATGTGAGACAGGACGTCAGACAGGATGTAAGACAGGATGTCAGACAGGACGACAGACAGGATGTAAGACAGGGCCTAAGACAGGATGTAAGACAGGACGTAAGACAGGATGTGAGACAGGATGTAAGACAGAATGTAAGACAGAATGTAAGACAGGATGTAAGACAGGATGTAAGACAGGCGTAAGACAGGATGTAAGACAGGATGTAAGACAGGACGTAAGACAGGATGTAAGACAGGACGTCAGACAGGATGTAAGACAGAATGTCAGACAGGATGTAAGACAAGATGTAAGACAGGATGTAAGACAGGATGTCAGACAGGATGTAAGACAGGATGTAAGACAGGATGTAAGACAGGATGTAAGACAGGATGTAAGACAGGATGTAAGACAGGACGTAAGACAGGATGTAAGACAGGACGACAGACAGGATGTAAGACAGGGCCTAAGACAGGATGTAAGACAGGGCGTAAGACAGGATGTAAGACAGGATGTAAGACAGGATGTAAGACAGGACGTCAGACAGGATGTAAGACAGGATGTCAGACAGGATGTAAGACAGGATGTCAGACAGGATGTAAGACAGGATGTAAGACAGGATGTAAGACAGGATGTGAGACAGGATGTAAGACAGGATGTAAGACAGGATGTAAGACAGGATGTAAGACAGGATGAAAGACAGGACGTCAGACAGGACGACAGACAGGATGTAAGACAGGATGTGAGACAGGATGTAAGACAGGATGTAAGACAGGACGTCAGACAGGACGACAGACAGGATGTGAGACAGGATGTAAGACAGGATGTGAGACAGGATGTAAGACAGGACGTCAGACAGGACGACAGACAGGATGTAAGACAGGATGTAAGACAGGATGTCAGACAGGATGTAAGACAGGATGTGAGACAGGATGTAAGACAGGATGTAAGACAGGATGTAAGACAGGCGTAAGACAGGATGTAAGACAGGACGACAGACAGGATGTAAGACAGGATGTAAGACAGGACGTCAGACAGGACGACAGACAGGATGTAAGACAGGATGTAAGACAGGATGTAAGACAGCATGTAAGACAGGATGTAAGACAGGATGTCAGAAAGGATGTCAGACAGGATGTAAGACAGGACGTCAGACAGGACGACAGACAGGATGTGAGACAGGATGTAAGACAGGATGTGAGACAGGATGTAAGACAGGACGACAGACAGGATGTAAGACAGGGCCTAAGACAGGATGTAAGACAGGGCGTAAGACAGGATGTAAGACAGGGCGTAAGACGGAATGTAAGACAGAATGTAAGACAGGATGTAAGACAGGCGTAAGACAGGATGTAAGACAGGATGTAAGACAGGACGACAGACAGGATGTAAGACAGGGCCTAAGACAGGATGTAAGACAGGGCGTAAGACAGGATGTAAGACAGGGCGTATAACGGAATGTAAGACAGAATGTAAGACAGGATGTAAGACAGATGTAAGACAGGATGTAAGACAGGATGTCAGACAGGATGTCAGACAGGATGTAAGACAGTACGTCAGACAGGACGACAGACAGGATGTGAGACAGGGCCTAAGACAGGATGTAAGACATGGCGCAAGACAGGATGTAAGACAGGACGTCAGACAGGACGACAGACAGGATGTAAGACAGGATGTGAGACAGGATGTAAGACAGGATGTAAGACAGGATGTAAGACAGGATGTCAGACAGGATGTAAGACAGGATGTAAGACAGGACGTCAGACAGGATGTCAGACAGGATGTCAGACAGGATGTAAGACAGGATGTAAGACAGGACGTAAGACAGGATGTAAGACAGGACGACAGACAGGATGTAAGACAGGATGTAAGACAGGACGTCAGACAGGACGACAGACAGGATGTAAGACAGGATGTAAGACAGGATGTCAGACAGGATGTAAGACAGGATGTAAGACAGGACGACAGACAGGATGTAAGACAGGATGTCAGACAGGATGTAAGACAGAATGTCAGACAGGATGTAAGACAAGATGTAAGACAGAATGTAAGACAGGATGTAAGACGGAATGTAAGACAGGGAGTAAGACAGGGCGTAAGACAGGATGTAAGACAGGACGACAGACAGGATGTAAGACAGGGCCTAAGACAGGATGTAAGACATGGCGCAAGACAGGATGTAAGACAGGGCGTAAGACAGGATGTAAGACAGGATGTAAGACAGGATGTCAGACAGGACGTAAGACAGAACGACAGACAGGATGTGAGACAGGGCCTAAGACAGGATGTAAGACAGGCGTAAGACAGGATGTAAGACAGGATGTAAGACAGGCGTAAGACAGGATGTAAGACAGGACGACAGACAGGATGTAAGACAGGGCCTAAGACAGGATGTAAGACAGGGCGTAAGACAGGATGTAAGACAGGATGTAAGACAGGATGTAAGACAGGACGACAGACAGGATGTAAGACAGGATGTAAGACAGGATGTCAGACAGGATGTAAGACAGGATGTGAGACAGGATGTGAGACAGGATGTAAGACAGGATGTCAGACAGGATGTAAGACAGGATGTAAGACAGGATGTAAGACAGGACGTCAGACAGGACGACAGACAGGATGTAAGACAGGATGTCAGACAGGATGTAAGACAGGATGTAAGACAGGATGTCAGACAGGATGTAAGACAGGATGTAAGACAGGACGTCAGACAGGATGTCAGACAGGATGTAAGACAGGATGTAAGACAGGACGACAGACAGGACGTCAGACAGGATGTAAGACAGGATGTAAGACAGGATGTAAGACAGAATGTCAGACAGGATGTAAGACAAGATGTAGACAGGATGTAAGACAGGATGTCAGACAGGATGTGAGACAGGACGACAGACAGGATGTAAGACAGGATGTCAGACAGGATGTAAGACAGGATGTAAGACAGGATGTAAGACAGGACGACAGACAGGATGTAAGACAGGATGTAAGACAGGATGTCAGACAGGACGTAAGACAGGATGTAAGACAGGATGTAAGACAGGATGTAAGACAGGGCGTAAGACAGGATGTAAGACAGGACGACAGACAGGATGTAAGACAGGGCCTAAGACAGGATGTAAGACATGGCGCAAGACAGGATGTAAGACAGGATGTCAGACAGGATGTAAGACAGGATGTCAGACAGGATGTAAGACAGGATGTAAGACAGGATGTAAGACAGGACGTCAGACAGGACGTCAGACAGGATGTAAGACAGGATGTAAGACAGGATGTCAGACAGGATGTAAGACAGGATGTAAGACAGGACGACAGACAGGATGTAAGACAGGATGTAAGACAGGACGACAGACAGGGTGTGAGACAGGATGTAAGACAGGATGTCAGACAGGATGTCAGACAGGATGTGAGACAGGATGTGAGACAGGATGTAAGACAGGATGTAAGACAGGATGTAAGACAGGACGACAGACAGGATGACAGACAGGACGTAAGACAGGATGTAAGACATGACGTAAGACAGGATGTAAGACAGGACGACAGACAGGATGTAAGACAGGATGTAAGACAGGAGGTCAGACAGGATGTAAGACAGGATGTAAGACAGGACGACAGACAGGATGTAAGACAGGATGTCAGACAGGATGTAAGACAGAATGTCAGACAGGATGTAAGACAAGATGTAAGACAGGATGTAAGACAGGATGTAAGACAGGATGTAAGACAGGATGTAAGACAGGACGTCAGACAGGACGACAGACAGGATGTAAGACAGGATGTAAGACAGGATGTAAGACAGGCGTAAGACAGGATGTAAGACAGGATGTAAGACAGGCGTAAGACAGGATGTAAGACAGGACGACAGACAGGATGTAAGACAGGGCCTAAGACAGGATGTAAGACAGGGCGTAAGACAGGATGTAAGACAGGGCGTATAACGGAATGTAAGACAGAATGTAAGACAGGATGTAAGACGGAATGTAAGACAGGGCGTAAGACGGAATGTAAGACAGAATGTAAGACAGGATGTCAGACAGGCGTAAGGCAGGATGTAAGACAGGACGACAGACAGGATGTAAGACAGGCGTAAGACAGGATGTAAGACAGGGCGTAAGACAGGATGTAAGACAGGGCGTATAACGGAATGTAAGACAGGATGTAAGACAGGATGTAAGACAGGCGTAAGACAGGATGTAAGACAGGACGACAGACAGGATGTAAGACAGGATGTAAGACAGGACGACAGACAGGGTGTGAGACAGGATGTAAGACAGGATGTCAGACAGGATGTCAGACAGGATGTGAGACAGGATGTGAGACAGGATGTAAGACAGGATGTAAGACAGGATGTAAGACAGGACGACAGACAGGATGTCAGACAGGATGTAAGACAGGATGTGAGACAGGATGTAAGACAGGATGTAAGACAGCATGTAAGACAGGACGTCAGACAGGACGACAGACAGGATGTAAGACAGGATGTAAGACAGGATGTAAGACAGGACGTCAGACAGGACGACAGACAGGATGTAAGACAGGATGTAAGACAGGATGTCAGACAGGATGTAAGACAGGATGTAAGACAGGACGACAGACAGGATGTAAGACAGGATGTCAGACAGGATGTCAGACAGGACGACAGACAGGATGTAAGACAGGATGTAAGACAGGATGTCAGACAGGATGTGAGACAGGATGTAAGACAGGATGTAAGACAGGATGTCAGACAGGACGTCAGACAGGATGTAAGACAGGATGTAAGACAGGACGTCAGACAGGACGACAGACAGGATGTGAGACAGGATGTAAGACAGGATGACAGACAGGATGTAAGACAGGATGTAAGACAGGATGAAAGACAGGATGTCAGACAGGATGTCAGACAGGATGTAAGACAGGATGTAAGACAGGTGTAAGACAGGACGACAGACAGGTTGTGAGACAGGATGTAAGACAGGATGTGAGACAGGATGTAAGACAGGATGTAAGACAGGATGTAAGACAGGATGAAAGACAGGATGTCAGACAGGATGTAAGACGGGATGTAAGACAGGATGTAAGACAGGACGACAGACAGGATGTGAGACAGGATGTAAGACAGGATGTAAGACAGGATGTAAGACAGGACGTCAGACAGGACGACAGACAGGATGTAAGACAGTACGTCAGACAGGACGACAGACAGGATGTGAGACAGGGCCTAAGACAGGATGTAAGACATGGCGCAAGACAGGATGTAAGACAGGGCGTAAGACGGAATGTAAGACAGAATGTAAGACAGGATGTCAGACAGGGCGTAAGACGGAATGTAAGACAGAATGTAAGACAGGATGTAAGACGGAATGTAAGACAGGGCGTAAGACGGAATGTAAGACAGAATGTAAGACAGGATGTCAGACAGGATGTAAGACAGGCGTAAGACAGGATGTAAGACAGGATGTAAGACAGGACGTAAGACAGGACGACAGACAGGATGTAAGACAGGATGTAAGACAGGATGTAAGACAGGACGTCAGACAGGACGACAGACAGGATGTAAGACAGGATGTAAGACAGGACGACAGACAGGATGTAAGACAGGACGACAGACAGGATGTAAGACAGGATGTAAGACAGGACGTCAGACAGGACGACAGACAGGATGTGAGACAGGATGTAAGACAGGATGTAAGACAGGATGTCAGACAGGATGTAAGACAGGATGTAAGACAGGATGTAAGACAGGATGTCAGACAGGACGAGAGACAGGATGTAAGACAGGATGTAAGACAGGATGTAAGACAGGATGTCAGACAGGATGTCAGACAGGATGTAAGACAGGATGTAAGACAGGATGTCAGACAGGATGTAAGACAGGATGTAAGACAGGATGTCAGACAGGATGTAAGACAGGATGTAAGACAGGACGACAGACAGGATGTAAGACAGGGCCTAAGACAGGATGTAAGACAGGGCGTAAGACAGGATGTAAGACAGGGCGTAAGACAGGATGTAAGACAGGACGTCAGACAGGACGACAGACAGGATGTCAGACAGGATGTCAGACAGGATGTAAGACAGTACGTCAGACAGGACGACAGACAGGATGTGAGACAGGGCCTAAGACAGGATGTAAGACATGGCGCAAGACAGGATGTAAGACAGGACGTCAGACAGGACGACAGACAGGATGTAAGACAGGATGTGAGACAGGATGTAAGACAGGATGTAAGACAGGATGTCAGACAGGACGACAGACAGGATGTAAGACAGGATGTAAGACAGGACGTCAGACAGGACGACAGACAGGATGTAAGACAGGATGTAAGACAGGATGTCAGACAGGATGTAAGACAGGATGTGAGACAGGATGTAAGACAGGATGTAAGACAGGATGTAAGACAGGATGTCAGACAGGATGTAAGACAGGATGTAAGACAGGACGACAGACAGGATGTAAGACAGGATGTGAGACAGGATGTAAGACAGGATGTAAGACAGGATGTCAGACAGGACGACAGACAGGATGTAAGACAGGATGTAAGACAGGACGTCAGACAGGACGACAGACAGGATGTAAGACAGTACGTCAGACAGGACGACAGACAGGATGTGAGACAGGATGTAAGACAGGACGACAGACAGGATGTAAGACAGGACGACAGACAGGATGTAAGACAGGATGTAAGACAGGACGACAGACAGGATGTAAGACAGTATGTAAGACAGGACGACAGACAGGATGTAAGACAGGATGTAAGACAGGACGACAGACAGGATGTAAGACAGGACGTCAGACAGGACGACAGACAGGATGTAAGACAGGATGTGAGACAGGATGTAAGACAGGATGTAAGACAGGATGTAAGACAGGACGACAGACAGGATGTAAGACAGGATGTAAGACAGGACGACAGACAGGATGTAAGACAGGATGTAAGACAGGGAACATGGGGGGTGACATGTATGAATGAGTGTTTTGACAGAGAAAAGCAAAGATAAATATTGTTTATGTTCCATTTTATTGACAAACAGTTTGAGAGCAGCAAAAGTTTGTTTTTGGTGGAAAAACTGCCAATTAAATAATTAAAATCCATGTAATGAATCATTTTAGTTTTGTTGTCCAGAAAGAACTGAATATGAAACAATCTATCAAACATGTAACTACTGACTGTAGGAAACTTCTAGAACATGAAGCAGTTAAACATTTAGATAGTTGAATGTTGAACTGATGATTCGACCCGATCAGCTGGTTCTGTGTAAAGAACATGTTTCTATAAAAGACATTTTATAACTTAATAAATAACTTAGAATCTGGAGTGTTGGTGTGAACCTGTTATTTTAGTTTACATGTTGTGGTTTGGGGTCTTGGTCTCCTTGTTATTGTGGAATCTGGTTTTCTTTGTGTTTTATTAGGTTTCACCTCGTCTTCTTGTCTGTCTGCTCTCCTCCATCCATCTCTCTCTCTCTCTCTCTCTCTCTCTCTACCATCTGATTTCATTTCCTTCTGGTTAGCTGTTTGTCCTTCACCCTCTAGTTTAACACACGTTTCACCCGTATGTTCTGTTCATCAGCGTTTGCTTTCTTTTTAGTGAAGGTATTTATTTCTCATCCTGAGCCCGAGTCCTGCCTGCGTTCAGGTCTGACTCGGGTCTGAACACCTCAACATGACATCACTTTATAAACTGCTGCTAGAAACACAAGACTCAATGAAATCGACTTCTCTGCAGAATGTTCTACATTTTGCTAACTTAGTGACAACAGGCTACACACACACACACCTACACACTTGAACCTAGTCCTGCGGGTGTGTTTCCAGCTGAGGCAGAGATGTCGCTCCCTCTATGTCTCTCTGGTGTGAGTGTGTCCGATCCTCCGGGGGAATCCCATCCCTCTTAATCCTATTAGTGGTGGAACTCACAGCTTGGCGGTCTGCTCCTCTGGACCTGTCCACAGTCATTATCCTGACCTCCACTCTACAGCAACTCCATCCCTCCCATTTCTGACTCCTGCTCTGTTTCCTTCAGTCCTTTTACTCACTCACCCGTGTAATCCAGCCTGTCCTGCTCCCAGTGATTAGAAGATCTGTATCAAATTAATTTTAATGTTTGAAGGTTAGAATGCTGAAAGAAAAGAATATGATGGGCATGTTTCCATGGTAATTCTGTCCAGTAGGTGAAATCACTCTAAGAAAACAAAGAACAGATGTTTGTTGTAAGAGAACATTTAAATTCTCGACTCCTCCAGATTCATGAAGCTTTTTTAAACTTCTGAATCAAGAGCCGTTTATTCAGTCCAAAGCATTTTATGTTTAACAAAAAGAAACTTTCTGGGGTAGTTAGCAGCCATTTTTAAACTACTTTAAACAATTAATTTATACAAATGGGACTAGACACTTTGATCTAGAAGATCTTAATAAAACAGGAGCTAGAAAAGCATCTGACTGTAACACAGTTTGTGTTAAAGTTAGTGTTTGTTTTAAATGCTCAACAAGCGAAGCACCATGTAAACATGACTGAATCTGACTGTATGTTGTATATATGTGGGTTTATTTAGAGAAATGAGGATGTACAGTAAGTTAATGTGATTTGTAAGTTGATGCTAACAGGCTAGTTAGCATGAGGACCACTAGCTCTCTGAAGTTGAGTTTGCTGTGAGGTTCAGGTGTGTTCGGGCTCTGCAGCTAAATTTGACCTTAGCTGCATCCTTTTGTCAAACTGTCTGCTACAATCTACATTAAACACATTTCACCATAAAACTGTCTGCATGTTAGAGTGCAAACACTTTCTTTACCCCTGAGGGGTTAGGCAGCTCTGAAAGTGGCCAACAGTTTGGATCTTGCACTTGCAGGTCCTTTCCTGTCACTTCAATGTTCTTTACCTGCTGGAGGAGGTGATGATCGGTCCCTGGTGCTCTGCTCTGACTGCGGTGGATGACAGGATCTAACAGAGCTGATAAACGCTGACGCCCCACGACCGGCTTAGCCCCGGCCCTGACAGTGACTGAACTGGCCTCAAATCGCCTCTGACAGGGAGCGGTGTCAACACATCCACAAACACACACATCTACAGACACACAACTCTCCATGTGCTCACAAACATACAACGGCTGCTACAGCACACACAATGACAAGCTCAGGTTAGATATGAAGCAAGATTGAAATGAAAGGTACGGACAGTGCAACAACAAGACAACACACCTGTCAGTATTCACACAAAATACACACACTGACTCACCTACACCTGGCCTGTCCACACTTATTTCAGCAGAGATGAGCTGACATTACCTCAAAGACACACCTGTTATTTTACCTGCAAATGCATGAAGATGATTTGTTGATGTGCTGGAGGTGTCAGGTCTATAACTGACCAGCATCACTTCCACAGAGGCTCTATAGCCCCAAGGAGAAAGATCATGTGATCACACTGCAGGACTGCAGAGCAACAAGCCATGTCTGCTGGAGGACAGGAGGACTGGAGACCTGTCTGCTGAAGACCTGTCTGCTGGAGGACAGGAGGACTGGAGACCTGTCTGCTGAAGACCTGTCTGCTGGAGGACAGGAGGACTGGAGACCTGTCTGCTGGAGGACAGGAGGACTGGAGACCTGTCTGCTGGAGGACAGGAGGAATAGAGACCTGTCTGCTGAAGACCTGTCTGCTGGAGGACAGGAGGACTGGAGACCTGTCTGCTGGAGGACAGGAGGACTAGAGACCTGTCTGCTGGAGGACAGGAGGACTGGAGACCTGTCTGCTGGAGGACAGGAGGAATAGAGACCTGTCTGCTGAAGACCTGTCTGCTGGAGGACAGGAGACCTGGAGACCTGTCTGCTGGAGGACAGGAGGACTACAGACCTGTCTGCTGGAGGACAGGAGGACTGGAGACCTGTCTGCTGAAGACCTGTCTGCTGGAGGACAGGAGGACTGGAGACCTGTCTGCTGGAGGACAGGAGGACTGGAGACCTGTCTGCTGGAGGACAGGAGGACTACAGACCTGTCTGCTGGAGGACAGGAGGACTGGAGACCTGTCTGCTGGAGACCTGTCTGCTGGAGGACAGGAGGACTGGAGACCTGTCTGCTGAAGACCTGTCTGCTGGAGGACAGGAGGACTGGAGACCTGTCTGCTGGAGGACAGGAGGACTGGAGACCTGTCTGCTGGAGGACAGGAGGACTGGAGACCTGTCTGCTGAAGACCTGTCTGCTGGAGGACAGGTGGACTGGAGGCCTGTCTGCTGGAGGACAGGAGGACTGGAGACCTGTCTGCTGGAGGACAGGAGGACTGGAGACCTGTCTGCTGGAGGACAGGAGGAATAGAGACCTGTCTGCTGAAGACCTGTCTGCTGGAGGACAGGAGACCTGGAGACCTGTCTGCTGGAGGACAGGAGGACTACAGACCTGTCTGCTGGAGGACAGGAGGACTAGAGACCTGTCTGCTGGAGGACAGGAGGACTGGAGACCTGTCTGCTGAAGACCTGTCTGCTGGAGGACAGGAGGACTGGAGACCTGTCTGCTGGAGGACAGGAGGACTGGAGACCTGTCTGCTGGAGGACAGGAGGAATAGAGACCTGTCTGCTGAAGACCTGTCTGCTGGAGGACAGGAGGACTGGAGACCTGTCTGCTGAAGACCTGTCTGCTGGAGGACAGGAGGACTGGAGACCTGTCTGCTGGAGGACAGGAGGACTGGAGACCTGTCTGCTGGAGGACAGGAGGACTGGAGACCTGTCTGCTGAAGACCTGTCTGCTGGAGGACAGGAGGACTGGAGACCTGTCTGCTGAAGACCTGTCTGCTGGAGGACAGGAGGACTGGAGACCTGTCTGCTGGAGGACAGGAGGAATAGAGACCTGTCTGCTGAAGACCTGTCTGCTGGAGGACAGGAGGACTGGAGACCTGTCTGCTGAAGACCTGTCTGCTGGAGGACAGGAGGACTGGAGACCTGTCTGCTGGAGGACAGGAGGACTGGAGACCTGTCTGCTGGAGGACAGGAGGAATAGAGACCTGTCTGCTGAAGACCTGTCTGCTGGAGGACAGGAGGACTACAGACCTGTCTGCTGGAGGACAGGAGGACTAGAGACCTGTCTGCTGGAGGACAGGAGGACTGGAGACCTGTCTGCTGAAGACCTGTCTGCTGGAGGACAGGAGGACTGGAGACCTGTCTGCTGGAGGACAGGAGGACTGGAGGGTACACAGACAGCATACCAAGAAACAGTTAATGGTACTCAGAGTGCAGTATCTGACCTGAACCTGACTGAGATGCTGGTGGACCTTCAAGGAGCTGAGCAGGAACAAAGTCCAGACCTGGATATATCAGGAGATCCAGGAAACAGAATGAACTTTTATTAAACTTCAGTGTTACAGAGTTTCTATAACAAAACAAATATAGTAAAAACAAGTCAGTTATTTTTTTGTAAACAAAAATAAACTTATTCACATTATTTCATCTGCTTATTGTGATGAATTAAAGCTTTTTAATCACCTGCATGTGTCCTGATTTCTGTTCATTATAATAGAAATCTTATTCTTTTCTTGACTCCATCTCATCAAAATATCTGAATCTAGTAAATCTGTGTGTGTGTGCGTGCGTACGTGTGTGTGTGTGTCTGTGTGTGCGTACATGTGTGTGTGTACGTGTGTGTGCGTACGTGTGTGTGTGTGCGTGTACGTGTGTGTGTGCGAACGTGTGAGTGAGTGTGTGTGTGTGTGTGCGCGTACATGTGAGTGAGTGAGTGTATATGTCTGAGTGTGTGTGCATGTACGTGCGCGTACGTGTGTGTGTGCGAACGTGTGAGTGAGTGTGTGTATATGTCTGAGTGTGTATGTGGGTGAGTGTGTGTGCATGTACGTGCGCGTACGTGTGTGTGTGCGAACGTGTGAGTGAGTGTGTGTATATGTCTGAGTGTGTATGTGGGTGAGTGTGTGTGTGTGTGCATGCGTGTGTGTGTGTGTGTGTGTCTATGTAAGTGTGTCCATGAATGGTTGTTTGTCTCTGTGCGGTCCTGTGATGGACTCTGTCCTGTCCAGGTGTAACCCCGTCTCTCGGCCAGTGATTATGGGAGATGGACACCAACTCCCTGCAACCTCAAACAGGAACAACCAGATATGTAAAGCGGGTGATGGGTTGTACCTAGACAAAGGTAACTCATGTAGAGATGGGGTTTCTGTACTAAAAGCACTGCTGTAGGTCATGTTCACCATCCTTATAAATGTTTTATACCCATTGTGCTGCAGCAGAATCCGACTCATTTGAACAAAACTCATCATTCCCCTCTTATCATTGCTCTAATTTTACACCATGAAGTTCAAAAAGTTCCCTCTGTGAAGTCTGGCATCGTGACAGCCTGGGGAGTATGTGTTTTAATTTTCTCTTACCTAGTCATCTCCGTGTCCTCTGGAGGCTGTGGGGACCTGAGTCGTTTGTTTTATGTGGTGCAAGTGTTCGCTGAGAGATCAAGAGCCAAACGAGCGCAGGATGAACACAAGCCCTGTAAAAATCTCTTGTCGACTTTAATGAAACAGTCTCCTGCTGAGTGCTAAAGAAATCTCCTGCACGCTCTTATACCACAAATCAAGACATTTTTCTTCCATAAAAAAGGTAAATTAAAGAAAAAGATGTGGATCTGTACACACACACTCAGCATCGACCTAGATCAGAGACACATAAAGAAAGAGCTGTCAAACTCATAACTGATGCTGTATGAACAATTTAAAACAAATGATTGCAGTCAAAAGTACATGAAGATAAAAAATAGATATAAACAAATAAACACAAGAACACCTTAATGACCTGGTTCAATCTTACCTGTTACGGATGGAAGGAAAAATTCCTTCCTTCCTTCCTTCCTTCCTTCCTTCCTCTCATCCATCTATAGTTGGTCATGGTCATGTGGTATTTTGAGTTACCATATGACATTTCACAAAAAAGGTCTCTTATAGATAATTTTCGATCACGTGACTGTTAGCTTCCTTCCAGCGCCGCAGCAGCCATGTTGGAGGTATACGTAAAGTAAACAAAGCGATTTCACAAATCTATGTTTATGGTGTTTATGTGGTTATTGAGAAGGAAAAGGTTTCTCAGACATCAGAAAAGTATCAAAATTATCTAGCTATATTAGATAACATTACTAAGGCCAGATACAAAGAGAAAATAAAGCTTATTGACAATAAAGCTCCGTGCTAAGTGAACAAGAAGTGTTCAGAAGTAATGCATCCAGATATAAATTACATTGTTTTCACCCAAAGTGCTAACACGTTAGCAGAAATTAAATAATACAAGTTCCTCTGGTCATACAACTACTTCATAAGGGGATTTGTACAGGAGCTAAAACATTTATTGATAAATAAAATCATTTTTTCTCGTGGCGAAACTGAAGAATTCCTAAAGGATGAATCGCTGTTACCGTGAACCACCTGACGGAAGAAGAGCCGCTGTTCTGTTCAACAAGTCGCATTTTTTAGCCTACAAAAAAAGATTCCAGTAGGCTGAAACTGAACGATAACAGAGCAGTTTATCCACCGAACCTGCACCGGACCTTCTGGTCTCATTTCTTCTCTCTCACACACATCGTTCTCCTGTCAGGTTCAGTGTTTGTGCTGTGTTTTTTCTGTGTCGGGTGAGTCATCTCTTCCAGTGAGGAGCTGCTCTGGAGAGTGAGGCAGATGATTATCTACACCTGGCGGCAATCAGCGCTGATGAGGAGCAGGGTTGTATATAAGCCTGAGGAAAATGCTCATTCTTCGCTTGGTTGTTAACCTACATGGTAGCTCCCGTGTGCCAACTCCTAGTGATTAGTTCCTAGTGACATTTTTGAGAAACGTTTTTGATATCTCCTCGTGTGTGTGATTAACCCCTGTTCTTCTCAGGACATCTGCACCCTGCTCCTTGTGTGTTCCAAGTACCTCTGTGTTCCAGCATCTGATCTCCCTGAACCCTGCCTGCCTCCCTCCGGCGCCCTCACCCGACCTGGACGCACCATCTCCCTGCACAGCACCGCACTGGAACCTCTCTCTTCTGGAACCCTCCCTGGAGCACAAAACCACCAAGCACATTTTCCACTTTGTAAATATTCTTGTAAATAAACTTTTGCACCTGAGTTCCCTGTCTGAGTCCTGCAATGTGAGTCACAAGAATCCCAGAGCCCATGACAGAACAACCAGGCCAGACCCCGCGGACTCAGCCAGACAGCTTCCCGTAGGAACTTCAGAACTGTTCTCCCGGCACGAGGCCATGTTAAACTCCTTGTGTGAACGACAGCAATAAAACCACCAAAGGTTAGAGGAAATTGCAGGACTTATACAAACTGTCAATACTCAGCTGCCACCTCCACAGTCAGCGTCGCCTCCTGAGCTCGATCCTCCAGCCCTGATCGCCTGCGCTCCAGTTCCCAACGTGGCACTACCCAACCCTGAGCCATTTGCAGGGGAAGCAGGTAAAGGATCCGGATTCTTGCTACAGTGCTCTTTAATTTTCTGCCGCTCTCCCCAGTCGTTTCCTGAAGACGCTGCCAAGATAGCCCACATCATCGGACTCCTTCGGGGACGTGCGCTCCGTTGGGCAGAGGCAAAATACAACTACTCCTTCATCTTACACACATCTTTGGAGAGCTTCATAAGAGACTTTGAACAGACTTTTACCTACCAGAAATCTGAAACAGAGGTAACACATCAACTCCGATATATAAAACAACGAAAATAAGTTTATAACTGATTTTTCTGTAGACTTTTGACACCCCTGGACATTTCAAATATCCAAAATATCTCACTAATGCCCCTGCTGTTTTCCAGGCTCTCATAAATGATGTCCTACGAGATTTCCTGAACTGTTTTGTGTTTGTTTATCTGGATGACATTTTGATTTTTTCCTCCTCCGAAGCAGAACACAGAGTCCATGTCCGCCAAGTACTTCAACGCTTCCTCGAGAACCACCTGTTTGTGAAAGCAGAGAAGTGCGAATTCCATGTCTCCTCTGTTGGTTTCCTGGGCTTCATCCTTGACAGCGGACATGTTAAACCCAACCCGGTCAAGGTACAGGCTGTTGTTGACTGGCCTACCCTGTCCACTCGCAAATCTTTCTGGGTTTTGCAATTTTTTATAGAAAATTCATTCGCAACTACAGTCAGACTGCTTCTGCCCTAACCTCTCTTACCTCCACTTAGCAGCCGTTCTCCTGGACCCCTGAGGCTAAGCAAGCATTCAAGAACTTAAGGGACAGGTTCAGCAAAGCCCCCATCCTCATCCAGCCAGATCCCACCAAGCAATTTACGATGGAGGTGGATGCGTGGGCACTGTGCTGTCCCAGGTAGGAGAACACGATCAGAGACTTCACCCATGTGCCTTTTTCTCCCGACGCCTGTGTCCAGCGGAAAGGGGCTATGACGTTGGAGACCGAGAGCTATTAGCCATCAAGCTGGCATTCGAGGAGTGGAGGCATTGGCTGGAAGGAGCAGTGGATCCCGTGGTGGTCTGGACGGACCACAAAAACTTGGCATACCTTCAGGAGGCTAAGCAGCTAAACCCCAGACAATCCAGATGGTCACTTTTCTTTTCCCGCTTTAATTTTCTTATTTCTTACAGACCCGGTTCTAAGAACATAAAACCAGATGCCCTTTCACGCCAGTTCTCCGTTGACGACTTTCCTGAGGCCCGCACAATCATTCCCCCAGCCTGTGTTGTAGGAGCAGTCACGTGGGACATTGAGGAGGCAATAAGACGCACACAACTGACGGACCCCGGACCTGCCACCCAACCACCCAACCGCAAGTATGTTCCGCAATCTGTACGTTCTTGCCTTCTCCACTGGGCTCACACTACCAGATTCACAGGTCATCCCGGGGTGGGGAGAAGGGTCGGCCTGATACGACGATCGTTCTGGTGAACTTCCATGTACATAGACATCAAAGACTATGTACAGGCATGTCAAGTATGTGCGCGCAACAAGACCTCCGTGACATCTCCTTTCATCCTCTCTCTCTGCGCCAGAACTAATGACACCAACAGCATCCGTGATTTATCACAAAAATACAGCGGTAAACATTTTCCAGCAGTAAACAGACTCATTTGTGGTGATCAAAAGAAAAAAAAAAGACGAAGTAAAATGAGTCGGGAAATCTCGCAATGAAAACAAGCAGTTCATGTAAACAGCACATTTGAATCAAACTGTCTCAAAAACGAAATCAACAGAATAAGAAACAAGCAGTTAAACCAGTTGTTTTGAAATTAGACTGTCGATTGATTTATTTGCACATTAAAAGCATAAGAACAGTAGAGATCTGTAGGAATCTTCATTGATGACACGTGAAAGCAGGGAGGGAATTTCTGACTATTTTCGTTGCATTCGGGGTGCAAATGTGTTTAAAAACCTAAAAACGTTTTTAGCTCGGCATGAGAATCACCTGCATATGTTTCATCATGCAGCTCAGGTAAAACTAGTGGAAAATCACTTGATAGCATCGTCAGCACATCGTCCTTAGAATGACCGTCACTAGCGACAAGACGGGTTTTCTCCTCCAACGTGTCCGCGAGCTGCAACATCAACAGGAAGTGACGTCACGGGAAAACTATCTTTAGAAACTCCTTTGTAAAAACTTCTAAAATCATGTAAAATCATGTAATTTGCTTTTTCAACCTAAAATGCAAAATCCAGCATTTGTTTTAATTTGTTGCAATGCCAGAAATCCCAGACATCTTAGGCTGTATTCACACCTGATAGTCCGGTGGACTCGGTTCGATTGGGGACCAAAGCTGCAACATTGTTGCTGTTTTTAGTTGGTGTAGTTTGGATTCACACTGCAGTTTATGAAATGAACTAAACAACCTTTGGAGCATGTTACACCCCCGCCTGTGGTGGCGCTGTAGAGTTACTGCACTACCTGTTACTGCACTTCCTGACGCTGCAGCGGGAGAGTGAAACATAAATAAACATGGAGTAGCAGCAGATTCTGGTGGTTTTAGGACCTTTTGTGTTTGGTGAATGTAACAGATCAATATTCTGCAGCACTGGGTTCAGGATGAGCAGATAACGAGACAGATGGACAGAGAACTACACAAGGAGGCTGAGACGGCTGGACAATATAGTCCACTTCCTGCTTTTGGTGCGGTCTAGCTGCGGTTGCGTTCACACATGCAATCAAACCGCTCCAGAGTTCGTTTCAATCAAACCGAGACCCACGTTTTTAGACTAGAGTTGGATTGTTTGGTCTGAATCAGAGTTCGGTTGCCCGTTCACACCTCGCCAAACAAACCGAACCTTTCTGGACAAACGAACTAGAGTTTGATTTAAGCGGACTAAACAGGGCTGGTGTGAATGAACCCTCAGTCTCGGCTAAAGCATGAAAACTTTACAAGAATATTTACTCGAGCCCTTCATGTGTGATGCGTCGACTAACACAAACATGTCCATGTTTTCACTGATTTCAAACTGCATGTGGATGTCCCAGTGTTGGGAGTACTCTAATTACTTTTTTTTTGTGAAACGTGTAACTTAACGCGTCTGTTACTTTTTAAAAAAGAAAACCGGTAATTTAAAGAATTTCTCCCAATAAGGAAAAGAAAATCCCGACAGCAGCCGGATTTTTTGTCAGACCCTGCGGACGTATCAGCAGAACACTTTACTGCGCTGTTACTAAAGATAGACTGTGTGCAGGACAGGTGTGCCTTTAGATGTGCAGGTTGGCTGTTAAGCTTTTTTTTCTTTCTCTACTTTCTCTAAGACATTCCCTCTGTGCTCTTAGAATGAAGGTGGCATCTATCACTCACGCTTCATGTGGCAGGTCCATTTCTAGGTACATGTCACTCTTGACTTAATTTTCTTTATTTCATCACAATAATTAAGTGATGTATTAATACAATGTATTGTGTTTTTATATGGAGAAATAATTTAATATAATCTTTTCCTTTCAGCTGCTCCCTTCAGTGACTACCTCTACTCGTTGCTCTATCTCTCACACAATCAACTTCACTGCATCCATAAAACTCTTCTTTGGTGTTCCTCTAGGCCTCCTGCCTGGCAGTTCCCACTTTTTATGGTCCATCAACACCCTTTGACCTATTATCACACAGTTGAATGTGTCACTAACTTCTTAAAAAATATATCTCAGAACATTATTTTAACACTCGTGCAACAGTAAATAATGCTTTGAAAAGAGTTCTTCACAGGCTCAGCCTCAGTGTTATCACTTAAAGTAAAATCAAGTAAAATGACACAGGCTGTTCACTCACACACACGTGCGCGCACACACACACTCAGGCAAACAGACACTACACCTGTATGAAGAGACGAAACCGTGCTCGTAGCCTGATAATTAACTGGACCCATCATCATGGCAGTGACACCTGCTGCTTGCTGTTAATCACTAACACTTTCTAACAGTTTGATGAACCACTTGCAGAAAATATGATCAAGAAGTCATAAGTTCTGAATCTTTCTCAGACTGCCAGATGTATCAATAAAACACTCAAACATGAAATCTCAGGAAAACAGTTTTTGCTTTAAAGAGTCCCTTCCATTAAAAACAGTTTTTCTGAGGTTTCTGTTGAATATTTTAGCTCCACAGGTGTTCTTACCTTCATAGTGGGTGAAAACAGGTCAACAACTTCTCTTTCAGTTTTAATCTCTCAAACTACGCAGGTGGTGATAAAACCAGAGTTCTAACGGCCTGTATCTGTTTCATCACAACTCCTTTGTTCGTTAGTATTCATCAGCTCCTGCAGTTGAAACCACACCTAGCATGCTGCTGGCTAAAAGCTGTTAGCATAAGACGTAGCAAACAGGAAGAGAGAATGTCTGACGTTACCATGTGCAGCGGGGCAGGAAACAGTATACCTTGCTCTCATAGGCTAGTTTGTTAGCCAATCAGAGTCCAGCAAATTAGCATAATGAATATGAACGAGCTGCTGATGAAGCCTGACGGAAGGAGATGAAACCACCCGAATCTTGACACAGACAGATTGAAAGGTCTGTTAATCAGTGTTTCCTGATGTTTTTTAGATATAAAATGTTTCATATTACTGGTTAATACTTAAGAAATAACCTTTAAACTCAGACACTTCTGAATTATCACTATAAGAAACAACGAGCAGCAGTCATAATGTACATTCATCTGTTTTCCAACTCAAATATTTACACCTTTGGCTGAAGTTCAACTCAGCTGTCATTGTTTGGCAGTGATCCTCAAGGCCAGTCAGGCGCGAGGTGAAATGTGAAGGCGATGGCATTAATGCCTCCCTGTGGTCCAAATCCCTTCACTTCACCAGGGTGACTTCCAAACAAATGCTTCTTGTGGTGTCAGAACATATTAGTCCCCATTTTCTGCTCTGCATACTGAAATATTGTGCCCTCAAACCCAGTGGCCAAATAATTCACTTTTTTTCTTTCAAGAAGAACAGTGCCCATATGGTAGCGCGTTTAGAGGTTTGAATGTTTGTCCACAGTGACAGATATTGCTTAAGGCTCCAGAGATATGTCTAAGCATAAAACACAGCACACATTGGACTGTTAAAACAAATATGATGTAGAATGTTAGCCAGTGTGTAAGAGGAATTGGCATGTTTTCTTGAAGCAGACATTACATCCTATAACGCCAGTTCTTTTAAGATCAACACAAACAGCAAGTGCTCATCGTTAAAAATATCTCAGTAATTTAGACAGTTAAAATATTTATATAATATTGTAACTTTGCCCAACAGAATTAAAGATGAGATGTTTCCACAAGTAAATCAAAGTTATGAGGCGAGTTACGACTTTGAAGTGTTTTTTCTTTCAGCTTAGAAAAAGTTTCATTTATATTTGGGTCAATGTGTGTTTTACAGAAAACCTTTAGTATGTAAAAACTCCAAAAACAGTTGAACTTCCTGCAGCAGCTCAAGACGTTCAACCTGCTACAGGAACTACTGGTGAACTTCTACAGAGCCGTTATCAAGTCCGTCCATCACAGTCTGGTTTGGTTCTGTAACCAACTAGACTGAAACAGACTACAGAGAGAATCCCTGGTGCTGATCTGCCCTCCATCCAGGACCCGCAGACCTCCACCCAGGACCATGGGTCAATCCAGGACCCGTACCCCTCCACCCAGGACCCGCAGTCCTCGACCCCCGGACCCGCACCCCTTCACCCGGGGCCCGCACCCCTCCACCCAGGACCCGCAGTCCTCGACCCAGGACCCACGCTCCTCCATCCAAGACTCGCACTCCTCCATCCAGGACCTGGACTCTTTTAGAGCAGGGATAAGGTCAGGCAACATCATCAAGGACCTTCTCACCAGGATCTCACCTCTTCTCTCCCCTCGGGACGAAGCTACAAATCACTGTAAACCAGAACCACCAGACCCAGGACCAGGTTCTTCCTCCAGACCGTCTCCATGTTGAACCAACATGTTTAACACCTTCTTAAAGAAATAACTTCTTGTCTAATGAAATAATTTGATTTTATCTGTATAAACAGCTTTAAACATCAATCAGACACGATGCTGCTGAATGTCTCTGCTGTCTGTCTTCTATGTCTCATAATGTCCCTTTATATTTATACATGTCTGTCTATAAGGACCAGAACTGATGAGAAATAGAGACAAAGTCCTGGTGGGAAACATACTGGGCCAAATAAACCTGGGGATTCTACTTCCTGTCACTGTGACCTGTGCTGTCATGAATCAGTTCTTTTTTTCTGTATGAGACACTTCCTGTCATTGCATTAAATGTCTGCACCTGTTCATGTCCCTGACCTGCATTATATAAGTTATAGGTCCACAGCAATATAGTGCCAGATTGTTTGTTTATCTTGTGTTGTAATAATTCACTGTTGTCCATAGCGTGTACTGACCTGTTGCGGATTTTGACCACTTTGTTTGCCTGTTCCTCATCTGAAACTTTTGCTTGGATTTGTTTGCCCTACTGGATCTGGACCATTGCTCTGTCTGCCGATCAAAACCTGTCTAACCCTATCCACAGATTCTGTAGATGAAAGTTTCATTGGTGATCACTGAGGAACCTGACTTAGGAACGGATAAGGATTTGAAACTTAGACTTATCTGTTAGAAGAGGAGATCTGTTTGAAGATGATTTGTTTGGAAGTGGATTGTTTTCAGAAAGGATCAATTTTGAAGAGGATTTTTTCTTCATGACAGATCAGATTGGATTGTACTGTGTATTCTTTCATCATCACTAACCGCTCTTTTGATCTCTCTGAGATACAGCCACATAGTACTTACCTGTGTCTAGGGATGGACTTATACCGATGCTGGTGTTGGGGGCGATACCATTCTCATGTACCTGTATCATTATTGGTTAGTTAATGAACCATGTTGATACCATGAATCGTTACTTAAAGTCGTTAAAGACAATTTTGCTCCGAATGAGAAGCTCAACAGCTGTTTTTCGTTTTTCGAGTAGCGCGCATGCGTTGTAGCACACCCCCCCCCCCCCCCCCCCCTTT